>OX155954.1:2580716-2834022 GCA_944548615.1 Micropterix aruncella
ATATATATATATATATATATATATATATATATATATATATATATATATATATATATATATATATATATATATATATATATATATATATATATATATATATATATATATATATATATATATATATATATATATATATATATATATATATATATATATATATATATATATATATATATATATATATATATATATATATATATATATATATATATATATATATATATATATATATATATATATATATATATATATATAATATATATATATGTATATTATATATATATATATATATATATATATATATATATATATATATATATATATATATATATATATATATATATATATATATATATATATATATATATATATATATATATATATATATATATATATATATATATATATATATATATATATATATATATATATATATATATATATATATATATATATATATATATATATATATATATATATATTATATATATATATATATATATATATATATATATATATATATATATATATATATATATATATATATATATATATATATATATATATATATATTACTGATATCTTTTATTTCGATTTTGTAATGTGATGAATATAGGGTGGGTTCTTGTCGTTGATATGATAGTCTACTTTATTACCATAGCAGGATGACTCGGCCAGGATAACCTGTACAATATTTTATTACATAAAATTTCCGATTCATCCCTTTGGCCCTGTCTAAAAGATCTGTATCCTCACTTCCCAGCTAAATGAATCAATCTTAAAACGACCGGATTCAATATTTTTCTGCTTATCTGGCGTATCTGAAAAGAAATCTTTAGGTACATAACTAAGCCTTTAAATCCTTTACGCAATAGGGAGCATCGAGCTAAAATGGAAATGTAAAATTAAATGCTGCCGTCGCGTCGTTGGTGTTCAGGTACCGGAAACGCGCCAGATACGGGATATAAAATCGATGCGATCGCTGAAAAATTGAAAAGATGCTAGTCGATGAGCTCGTTGTAGGAAAAATGGCGGTCTTCGAAAAGTAGCAATTTGCATATGAAACGTCTTCCTAAACGACGGAGGATGATGGTCGAACAAGCTAAAAACCTGCCGTTACAGAAATATGCCAGCTTATCGAAGAAAAGACGATCACGAGAAATATTGAAATCCACTGACTACAATACAGTCTCTCAGTAATCCGGCAGATATCAAAGTTTTCCAAATGTATCAGAGTCTTTCCAAATGTATCAGAGTCTATCCAAATGTAGCGATGGGGTTCAGTCAATTACACAAGTAAATATATTCAAAGAATAAAAACCACGACTGCCGTTACAGTCGGTGAACTATTGTATTTATAATTATTTTTATTAAGATTTTTTTCATGACATATTCGTGGTTTATGTATTTATCCATATAGATACATAGGTACCTGTATATATTTTCGGAATGCACTCAATCAGACCTGTCATTTGACACTAAACATATATTTAGGTTAATTTATTGACATTTGGACATTTAGACAACTACTTACTTGATATTTGGACAGTATTTTGTATAATTTGTTTTGCTAAATTATTATTCGAAAAACTTCTATTCGGCCCTTCAGGTTTTATTCCTGGAGGCCACGAAGAAGAAGAACGAATAAAAAAGCTGTTAAATGATGACTGCACAACCACATACCTATTAGGGAACTAGGTCACAACACAACCAACACGTAACACGGCGATTTATATCGAAGACGCTGCTTTCCCCTTAGATGAGGGCAAGGGGTCGTCCCATGTACCCTATGACATAACGGTTTATGTTATGTTGCAATAAAGAAACGGAAAACATGCATAGATGGACCCTGAACATATTACACTTTTTATTGGGCAGTCGTGTAAAAAGAGACGCTTTATTGGTTTCGCGCCTATGCCTGTGCGCTGACCATATTCGCGCGGCAGTCGTATAGTGATATAATAAAAATATTATTTATAAAATATTTATTTATTCATAATAAGTATATACTTAACACAATTTAATAAAAGATAAAAAGAGTGGAAATTCCAAACGTTTTAGGTGCCAAAAATATATTTCTTAGGAGAGCAATAAAACTTCATAACTCAATAAGTTTATATGATACATTTATTTAAAAAAAACACAGATGGTAAAAATTTACATACTATGGTAAAAATTTGGCATCTTTTAAAACTCTTTTTTTTCTTTCTTTAATAAGGGACATGCCGATTCTTACAATGGCGGCTTATACTATTCTCTTTTAAGAACTACCAGGTTTCCACGCTTCAACTTCACTGAAGATATTTTTATAGTTGATACTTTCGGGTCTATCTTTGGACACCTTTCAATATAAGACAATTACAGTGCTGCATCTCTAATATGCGGAATGATCCATGATAACTTTGTGTAAATCTGGGGGATGAGGGGGTAACATTTGCTGATTTATTTATTTATTTATTTAAGAATTAATTACTATAAAACATTGATAAGCTTACAAAAATAAGAGGAACCGAATGGCAAAACCTTAACCTTTTGCTTATTTGTTTCTGTCACCCAACTGGGACTAGCCCGTTTTAGGGTGATGCTCTTTCGTTTTCCTGTAATAGCAAAATCACTATCGCCTTTCAGAAAACTGTGTCTACTTATCAACAAAATATGTAATCTCGTCTAAGTGTTCAATTTGCATTAAAATAGCATGGAAAATACAGGAGTTCGATTTTTGCTCTGGCCTGCACAGTTTTTAGACCAGATTACAGAGTTTTTGCTGGTAAACTTCAATACAGAAATTAATCTATATATATGATGCATAGTCCTACTTAGTTACTACCACCACATGGTTTCATACCACATGAACGTTTTGTTTAAATTGGACACATGTATGCTTAAGTTGTTACAGTTTAATTGTCTGCCATAGTACATGTTACTATGAGTAAGCTTTGGTATAAGGAGAACATGCTACAAATTAATAGCAATCATAGTAAAATCAGAATCAGAGAAAGGTGCCTGGTAAGAATCCTATTTCATTGTCGTAAGCCCTTTCTTGTATTATACCTGGCATGATAGAACGACTCTCCTTGTTTAGATGTACTCAATTCGTCTCAAGAAGATGAAATAATGGTACAAGCTAACATGTCACACGTTCTTTAAGTATCTAACCTGGGACGATGGAAGGAGGCGTTTTTTGCAGCTTTGTTACAAGAGTTTTGCGGGCACATAAAACGTTTGACGCGCACGTTGAAACGAGCGGCGACACATAGACCGCCGCCAACTTTCGAAAGGTTTTTAACTACTCAGAACGAACTTTTAGAAGTGGAAACAAGGCAACCAGCGATGACACATAGAACACGTACAGACAAAAGAACGATTTAATAGAAAAGCACTTAGAACGTTTGAAATTTCCAGTCTAATATGTACAAAAATGTCTTGTGGTCATCATTATGGACTTAAGATTATTTATAATTGAACTCTTATAAGAGGTTTTTGAGAAGTTAATATGTCCACACTTAAGAAGTATGTATTATAGCTATGACAGCCTCTATACGAATGCATTTGAGATGAACTGTTTAATATTAATATTCTATCTAAAATTGTTAAAATGGTAGACAGGTTTTTTAGCTGTATACATCAGGCAGATCTCGGATTATTTATGATATCAATAGAAGGAGATTTTAAGCTGTTATTAATCCGGTCTCAAATACTTTTATTTGAGACCGGAATGTATTGAAATCTTATTTAATTTTCTTCAATAATGCCTGACACAGATGCCTTCAATATATTATGGTCTATAGGCTTATTATTAAACGAATTATAAAATAGGGGCGTAGTTAAGACATTAAATTAATTAGGTGCTACGATGAGCTCGTCGCTTCATCATCATGATTAGCGCTACAACTTATTGTGAGTCTTGTTTCGTCAAATACCTTCTTCCATTTCACTCTATCCTAGGTTTTTCAATTGTTCACTTTAAGTGCATTTAGGTATTTAACCATACAATCAATCCATCACAGTTTTGGTCGAGTTAAGTATTTTACAGGTCAGTATGAGTGACCAGTTCTAGTGCCCAAATACCTACTTTAATATACCTTTTACCGTTATAACCAAAGCTTTTACCATTGATATTACCTTAATGTCGTACTACGTTTTGGCAGCTAGGATTTTACTACGAATTTCAACGTGTAGATGGCAGTCATAGTTCCAAACATTGATTAATCTTCTCTTATGTTCAGTAGCCCAATATATACGGTATCTTATCTCAAAATAAAATAATCGTATAATAACAAACGATTGTTTAAACCATAACTTCTATTATGTTAATATTATTTAAGTATTTTTTTTTTCTTATTTGCCTTTATGGTGATGTAGCCCTTAAGGGTAACGACCCACCGCTTAATGTATAACGACAATTATCTTACAGGCTGCTGGCTTTTATAACAACGCGTATGGTAATTGGGTGGTCACCTATACAGGTACTGACCACACCCGACGCTGCATAACTTCGGTGATCTGACGGGAACCAGTGTTTCAACGCGGCTACGGACGATGTCAATATTTAATTTGGTATACATGTTTCAATACTTAATAATTACGCGCTTTAAAGTTCAAATAGACTAATATATGGCATTCTTATCTCTCCGTATTATGTCTATTATATGTTATTTCTGCCTATATACACATGCGATAGATGCCACTAATAATTGAATGTTTTTATTGTTAGTATTGGTTAAATAATGGGTTATTGTAATCAATCAGAGCTTTCATAATCAATGTTATTATAGATGAACAAATACATTGCTATTAGTTTCGCCGGACAGTGTTATCAGCGCCACCTGCATGTAGCCGGCGGGAAAGGGTCGCCAAAACGTACTACGGCATTGAGAAATCTAATACCCTAACTAATCAACGCTAATAATTACCTAAGAATATTGGAAACAAGTAATATAATGTAAAAAAGTTTGTTTTATCATGTTTTTTTATTATTCGCGACCTATGCAGTATTAGTCGAAATTTACACTCCACTCCAAACTTTTTAGTTGGATAGAAAACTGAATACTGAAACTCCCTGGCCACAGCAATGATTTCTACTCGCACTTCTTCTCCGTACATAGAGCCCGTCTCTGGAATGCTTTACCCTTACGTGTAAGGACAGCATTGAGTTTCTATTGCTTCAACCGCTGGTTCAAAGAACACTGCGCTCATACATTTCTCTCCTACCCGCCCCTCTATGGGTCCCTACGTCATTATAGGTTTCATGATTTTTTAAATGGTTATTGCTTTTTAAATTTTATGTTTCCTTTTCTGCTGGATTTTATTATTAGATAAATTTGATACGAGCTGCCATTATAAGTGATTTTAATAATAGTTTTGTCTTATGTTTACCGCAAAACGTGTTTTCCGATTAGGTTAAGGTTAGCTGTAAGATATTGCTTCAACGCAATAAGCTCGTTGATTTGTTTCATCAAATAAAACGATTATTATTTAACGATAAAACGAACGATTAACAATAAAACGAACGATTTATTATTATTATTATAGTAATACGGTTAGATTTGTTAGAGTCGGCAACGACATTTTACATGCAAGGAATGGTCATATACCATTATTCTCATATATTATCGATCATGGTGACACGTCTTGTCGGAACCGTGTCCTTGTTTGTCCATTACTTTAGTCTCAAAAATCATTATTTCAGGAGTTCACTTCTTTGTTTTTTTTAAGTGTGGTTTAGCGGTCTTCTTTTGTGAAATGCTCCCTACATGCTCAAAGATTTGCATCATTTTATACGATTTATGCAAATGCTTTCCTATTATTTCACATTATATTACATTACATTATCGTCGTGTTTAATTGGCTAAACATCGCTGTTGGTCGTGTCAGAATATTTGTGTTAGGTCGTAAGTCTCGTTACTACTCTTTAGTTAACGAACTCAGTCAACAATTTAACTATTAGATTGTCAAAAAATAGTAATATGGAAATTTATATTAGTAATTGAAATAGTTAATTATTTAGAACCTACTCGACGTTATTCATCGTAAACCCTTAGTACAAAACAAAATAAAGGCTTGTTAATTAAAATAATCAATAATTCGAATGGGTACTTACTAAAAGTTACTCATCGTAATAACCAAAATAGTAAAAAGTGATTTAATCAAAATAGAAGCCTAACAATTGAAATAGTCAATAATTTGAAAAGATACGCACTGAATGTTATTCATCGTAATATCCAAAGTAGTTAGTAAAATCTTAAATAATCAAATTAAAGGTACATCATACATTTTAAAACTAGGAGTACAAATACAAGATGAAATAAATTAACCAGAAAATAATGCTCTGCTCTTGAAAGTATTGTAGGAAATCATAGGTTATATTATAGAATAGATGGCTAATAAACATCCCTTGATCATAATTATCATTTCAATGGGTACAATGTTTGAAGTGTCAAAGCAAGAGACATTTTAATATCTACGAGAAAGGGCTACGAGATAGTATCCGATAATATGTGATAGGCATAATTATTTTATCTCGCTTATAAAATCGCTCGTAAATGATAATAGCACATTTTTACAACGAGGTCAAGGATCGAATGAGATCCCTTTTCATTTGATTTATGTAGATCCATAATAAAATAGTCGTCAGTATTCGTCCTTCGCATATCAGCAGAGCGAGTATGTAAGACGTTTCAGCCTCGGTGGCAGTGACGTGGATGGAGGGGGTAGGGGACAAAAGGGGTGAAGGAGGGGGGGGGGGAATCAGACGGTTTAATCGTGGGGATTTATAAGCAAATGTTGATCAAATGAACACCTCCATTTTCTGATAACATTAGATATTATTAACATTCAAATATTAGAAAAAAAAATAGTTTCGGAAATCTTCAGAAGAAATTATCGATACAAATACTGTCAAATGACGTTGGGTGGTTGCTTGCAAATTGGATTACGTACGCAGAATAGGCTAAGTCGTGCTGTAGGGGTAAAATCAAAATATAGTTGTTCCCTTATCATCCTCTTATTCTTTTATCATTTCACATCAACTAGGTACATCGAGTGTCACCATTTAGCTTGATATCATTTAATTGGTATAATAATTCTTCTTGTCGGATGGATAAATAATACAAAATTTCAACAAAAGAACCGACCTTTTTTTACAAGTACAGCAGCCATGTCACGGTGAAACTTAGAACGGGCTATCATAATTGACTGCGTATACAAAAAAAACGTGTCTGTGCTGTTGATCCTTGAGGAGTTCCCTCGTTGGAAGCCAACCCTGGGTGCTGCAGTCCTGTCTTGGTGAAATTTAGAACAGGCTGTCGTAATTGAATGCATATACAAAAAATCGTGTCCATGATATTGACCGTTGAGGAGTCCCATCTTCAGAAACTGACCCTGGGTGCAGCAGACATTTATAACAATAATAATGATAATAAAATGCTTTTTTTGTTGAAACAAATCAGCGAGCTTATTGCGTTCAAGTAATCTTACAGCTAACCTTAATCTAATGGGAAAACATGTTTTGCGGTAAAAATAAGATTAAACTATTATTAAAATCACTTATACCGGCAGCTCGTATCAAATGTAGCTAACATCAAATCAAGCCGGAAGTAGAAAAATAAAACATCAATAAACCTATAATATTGAATATGCACTCCCACAATACAGGCAGACGTGATGATGTTGTCCTGCCTAAAGTCGCCTTACGCAAACACAAAAATCCTTTGGATATGTGAAGGAAGGCCGACTCTCACTGACTCCAAATGTTCGGTGTGAGAGCCGGGTGTCAACAAGTCCTTTTACTCCGTAATACGATGCAATTTATGTTATCAGAAGGTTTTATTTATTATCGGTATATCGATTTAATAATCTATTTATCTTGATTTGAATATTATGCCGTATCGTACTATATTGCCAGTATAACTTTCCCGAATAATTATCGCGGCGCGCGCGCGGCGAGGAAGGTAAGGAATTGATTTTTGTACCTCAGAGTATCTCGACTCTCGGGTACTTTACTACTATCTGTTGGAGGATCAGACAGATAGTTGGTTTAGCTTGGTTATGCAGAAAGAAAGGATAGGTTACCCCAAGGTCTGGCTATACGCATTAACCAATTAAGGAATCGGAGTTGCGTACCTGTGCACTGTCTAGGGTTACCTTTACCGAAGGAAAGGTTACCTTTTGTATCAGAGATTCTGTGTCTCCTCGATTCTTACTCGGGTCTGCAGGAGCGGCAGACCTCAGCTTACTCAACTCGATAAGGAAGGAAGGATGAGGTGATAGCACTGGCTAATGCATTGACCGGCTCGTGATAAGTCGTAGCTACAGAAGCGCTCGCTAGGAGATGACCACTCGAGGAATGATACTGATTGGTCAAATGTACTGGGTTATATACCCTGATAAATGACGCAATCCTGAAAGGAGTGATGAAATAAGTATTTCAATCCGCTCGATTTGGAGAAATTGGCATGACTCACCGCCTGTGACTGAATTAATTACCAAAATTCGATGGAATTTAAAAGCAGTGCACGTGCAGAATCGATTGTATTTGCGTCAATGAATTTCTACAGAATTCATTGGTTAGTCATGCTTTTGTTGACTGTATGTAGGTACTCAAGGACCCTACAGATATTTGAACTTCAAGCTCTTTAACCAGCTACCTCGTTTTCACAAGAAAGATGGAACAAGGGCGTTTGAAAGGTTTTTTAAAAAAAAACCTGTAATCCACACTTGCTTTCTATAAGCTGGGTGATTTTTTGAGCATGCCAATTTTTTTAAATGGGATTAACTTGATATGTACCTTTCGGCTGCCTCATTTTCGTTTCATTGTTTAAATTTATCAAAATCAAAAACATCATTTTCAGCAAAAATAATAATATTATGAAATTAATATTTAATATGTAGATTACAATTTTGTTTTGATACTTTCTGTTGTGTGATTACTTTTCGTATAGAGGGCCTAAGATGACTATTAGTTTTATAATAATTATTTATTTTATATGTATACCCGGAATCAGTCCTCTTTTTTAGTTTTTTTAGTCTGCCTTGTAAAACCGACTTTATTCAACGAATAGCCAGATGAATATTTCTGCTTGATTAGTTTTATATCAATGTACTCGTATATCAATACATTACTAGCAACTGACGAATTCTTAGACGCGATATCTAGCTTTAAGTGATTATTCATGATTTTATTGTGTATTCCTAATCAATAAATTGAATACTGAATACTGAATGACGCAGGTATGCGGAAGAGGAGAGGACAAGAGAAATTTATGAGCGCCTTCATCATGAAAGTATTTAAAAAGCAATACATACTCGATGCTGTCCTGACGTGTGGGTAAAGCATTCCAGAGATATGCTTCATGTACCTACCAACGGCGAATGAAAGCGAGTAGAAATCACTACTGTGACCATGGATCGAGAGCAGTAGGTTGTCTTCAGATATCAGAGAGCGCCCGCGTGAGCTTGATAGAGCAGAGCGAAATAAAATTTATTCAGTCATTTTGCGCACATATGTCTTTAAATAAAAATTTAAGAGAGCGGTACTAATATGGTTGTGATATTTTCAGGTAATCTTGGGGGGTGGGGGGAGGAGAGGCAGGACCGGCACGGACTCTAGCTACTCCACTGCAGAGAGGGCGTCGCGACGCCCGCTAGTGGCGTATGCTGCCGGAAAATCGTATACAGCGCAAGTGCCGTAACCACGGCGAACAACCCGAATTCAAACTCTATCGCAGCGCTCGCAGTATCACTTCTTCGCGGAGCGCTGCTGCAGCGTGCGGAAAAGCCGTTAGCGGAGTCGATTCAATTTTCAATTAACTATGTCATTTCGAAAACTAATTAAACAATAGCATTAAGTGTGCCATATAACAGTTCAATAAACAGAGTGCAACGTAGAGTATTTTTCGCTGACATAACAATCAAATCGTAAGTATCTTGTGATTTTATCAAAGCGATTAATTTGATGCGGGTATTAAGTTAAACATCGTACTATTTTCACGGTGCGTTTATAATGGATATCTGAATCTGATGTGAAAACCATAAAGTCAATTCGAATGTTAGATTCCGTAAAGCTATTCAGAGGATTTTTATAGTAAAAACTAATAAAGTTAGTAAGTTTCGAAAGGTTTTCCATTTCCATATTTAGAGCGTACTTTGACTCTGAAATTAGCGACAGGCTGATCATTTTATATATCGATAGTAATTATTATGATCCTCACAGGAATAGCATTTCACAGACATAACGATTATAACAATACTACATACCTACTTCTAAATCGGTCCAAGCGTATAGAAGTTATGAGGGGATAAAGGAACGGAAAACCATCGTAGATGAACCCTGAACACATTACACTCATTTTTGTTGGGCAGTCGTGTAAAAATATCAAAAACGCTTTTCCTGTGAGGATTATAATAATTGCTATATAAAATGTAAAGCTTTTCGTTAATCTCAGGGTCAAAAAGTTGAAGAACACTGTTAACAAATGGAAAACCTTTCGAAGTATACTAGTTTTTTACTAAACTTCGGTAGAAAAATACTAGGTGTTTTTTTTAAGGCTCTTATGATGAAATTTTTTGCTGAATTTTACTGAATAATGAATGAGTTTTGACTAATTCCCAGTCTGTTTAGAGGGTTTACTAACTTAAGGAGTTATAAATTGACACTGGGATATTATTTTAAAAATTGAATTCTGGAAACATTTGTATTTAAAATATTTCTAATCATAATTTTTACTTAGATTATGCGATGTGATGTTTTAGTGTACTCTTTAAGAGTCCGCTGAAAGGGTAGTTTTCCACACAAAACACCCGTGCATTTATTTTCTCGTAAAAATACATTGCGTCGCTGTTTTAGGTATTGGATATAATAAGCACGATAATTCATTTTTATTCGATTTCTAAACTATAATATGTTGTTTTCATTTCTTCGATTTAACTCATTGTCATCTACAATAATGGCTATTTTAAGGATCGATTTTCAAATTCATCATTTTCTACCCATCTTTAAATTTTTTAAATGATTAAGTTTGTAAACCAAGTTTGTAAACCAATGTTAGAAGCATTATTCTCTGGATTCTAAGACACTTTCATTTTCCATTCTAGCATTAAAAATAGAAAATTATGAAGTATTACATTTTTAGATTGTAATATTTTTAATTAAACACCCTTTGAAGACGGAGAAAAAATGATGTAGGTCACATTCAATTATTTTTGTATAACCAGTATTTACCGATTACGTTTTTTTTTAATTTTAGAAAGGCCGTGATTTTGAAACAAAACTTAGTATATATATATATATATATATATATATATATATACTACTATATATGTATATATATATATGTATATACTATATATATATATATATACTAGTAAACGCTTTTAGTTTTAAGTTTTCAGCTGAATATTGATCGCAGCTTCTTTATATCGCACCTTTAGAAAATAAAAAAACGAAATTCGAAATTTTAAATTCTTCCATCTGTCAAGTAGCTCGTCTTGTCTTGTTATTTCTCTTGAAATAATAGGAAATTGAGTGAGTTTACGTATAAAGAAGGATTGTAGCTTAATTTTTGAGATAATTGGATGAAGGGTGAGCGTTTACTAGTTGAAAAATGGGCCCAACTTAAACCTACTCCTCTTTCAGCAAGTGAGAGGCATTCATCATTCTCGTTAACACCTAAAGCATTCCCGAATCCGATCAAGGGAATCCTTCGTCACGATGTAAGTGGCTTTTATAATTATTTACTTTATAATCATCTTATTGATCAATTCTAAAAAGAATATATACACAAAACTATCAAATATTTCAAAATATTGAATTTTTACATATTTTATGTTTCGTTCATTGTAAATAATCCATTTAGGTTAAAGGTAATCTTTCCAACTAATAGGAAAGAGCTGACTGCTTCCTTTCATTGATATGAGGGCATGTCACGCTTTTAGTTTTAAGTTTTCAGCTGAATATTGATCGCAGCTTCTTTATATCGCACCTTTAGAAAATAAAAAAACGAAATTCGAAATTTTAAATTCTTCCATCTGTCAAGTAGCTCGTCTTGTCTTGTTATTTCTCTTGAAATAATAGGAAATTGAGTGAGTTTACGTATAAAGAAGGATTGTAGCTTAATTTTTGAGATAATTGGATGAAGGGTGAGCGTTTACTAGTTGAAAAATGGGCCCAACTTAAACCTACTCCTCTTTCCGCAAGTGAGAGGCATTCATCATTCTCGTTAACACCTAAAGCATTCCCGAATCCGATCAAGGGAATCCTTCGTTACGATGTAAGTGGCTTTTATAATTATTTACTTTATAATCATCTTATTGATCAATTCTAAAAAGAATATATACACAAAACTATCAAATATTTCAAAATATTGAATTTTTACATATTTTATGTTTCGTTCATTGTAAATAATCCATTTAGGTTAAAGGTAATCTTTCCAACTAATAGGAAAGAGCTGACTGCTTCCTTTCATTGATATGAGGGCATGTCACGCTTTTAGTTTTAAGTTTTCAGCTGAATATTGATCGCAGCTTCTTTATATCGCACCTTTAGAAAATAAAAAAACGAAATTCGAAATTTTAAATTCTTCCATCTGTCAAGTAGCTCGTCTTGTCTTGTTATTTCTCTTGAAATAATAGGAAATTGAGTGAGTTTACGTATAAAGAAGGATTGTAGCTTAATTTTTGAGATAATTGGATGAAGGGTGAGCGTTTACTAGTTGAAAAATGGGCCCAACTTAAACCTACTCCTCTTTCCGCAAGTGAGAGGCATTCATCATTCTCGTTAACACCTAAAGCATTCCCGAATCCGATCAAGGGAATCCTTCGTCACGATGTAAGTGGCTTTTATAATTATTTACTTTATAATCATCTTATTGATCAATTCTAAAAAGAATATATACACAAAACTATCAAATATTTCAAAATATTGAATTTTTACATATTTTATGTTTCGTTCATTGTAAATAATCCATTTAGGTTAAAGGTAATCTTTCCAACTAATAGGAAAGAGCTGACTGCTTCCTTTCATTGATATGAGGGCATGTCACGCTTTTAGTTTTAAGTTTTCAGCTGAATATTGATCGCAGCTTCTTTATATCGCACCTTTAGAAAATAAAAAAACGAAATTCGAAATTTTAAATTCTTCCATCTGTCAAGTAGCTCGTCTTGTCTTGTTATTTCTCTTGAAATAATAGGAAATTGAGTGAGTTTACGTATAAAGAAGGATTGTAGCTTAATTTTTGAGATAATTGGATGAAGGGTGAGCGTTTACTAGTTGAAAAATGGGCCCAACTTAAACCTACTCCTCTTTCCGCAAGTGAGAGGCATTCATCATTCTCGTTAACACCTAAAGCATTCCCGAATCCGATCAAGGGAATCCTTCGTCACGATGTAAGTGGCTTTTATAATTATTTACTTTATAATCAATCATCTTATTGATCAATTCTAAAAAGTATATATATATATATATATATATATATATATATATATATATATATATATATATATATATATATATATATATATATATATATATATATATATATATATATATATATATATATATATATATATATATATATATATATATACATATATATATATATATATACTAGCGACCCGCCCCGGCTTCGCACGGGTGCAATGCTGATACTAAATACAGTACAGAAAAACTGTGAACGTTGTATATAAAAACATAGCGGCCCGCTCTGGCTTCGCACGGGTATAAAATATATAGCCTATGTGATTAAAATCGATCCAGTAGTTTTGATTTATTCATTACTGCCCGTGGCCCGCACGCGTTAAATTTGGAGTTAAACAATCCCCCTTTCCCTATACCATGAAGATTTCCTGCTATCTTTGGAATATCTAAATTCATACACTACATTTTAACTTATTTACTTTTTACATTTTTAACTATTTATTTTATTTTTACAACATATTACAGAATGTCTTTATAAACAACGTTCACAGCTTTCTTGTCATTAGACAATACAAACATGTTTTCTCTGGAGGTCACTCTTGAAAGAGCGACATACAGTTGTCCATGTGAAAAACAGTCAACGCTCAAATCTAAGCCTGCAACGTTGAAGGTTTGACCCTGCGATTTATTAATGGTCATTGCAAAAGATGTCTTTACCGGAAACTGTAAACGTTTAAATTGGAAGGGTAAATCCGATGGTATCAGAGGGATTCGGGGAATCAATACATCTTCTCCGGTACCACATCCTGTGAGTATTGTGCACTCTATTATGAAAGTTTTCAATGATTTTACCAGCAAACGCGTGCCATTGCAAAGTTTAGGTGGATTCAGGTTTCTTAATAAAATAACAGGCAACCTACTTTCAACACCATTTTGTGAGGAGGGAGTCCAGACGGGTTCAAAGAGTTTAGAAATTCTGTAGGAAAATGAACAGCTTCTTCCAAATCGAGAACAGTATCGACCGAGTAGTATATTTTCGTCGGCGCATCAATCTTTGAAAGAATCAAGTTATTTACTTTATCTACTTGTTCGTTAGTTGGTGACAGAATCGCTCTTTCTTTAAACCAAGATATTGTCTTCTAACTTATGTTATCAATGTCAGGATAGACATTGTTGACTAACTCTTGGATGTTGTCTATCAAAACGCAAAGGTTTTCTAGGTCAATCCTTTCCTCACTTTGTGTTAACTCTCCATTGCCAACTTTTAGCAGCATCTCTGGAAATAGCCTGTTCTCACGTGAAGATGACGAAACCCTCATATTAGTTTTAAGCTTTAATTTATTGACATGTGGCCAAAGGTTGGATCTTTTTAGGCAAGCATTTATTTCGTCAGCACGTGTTCCTCGAGTCACAACTGGTAGGATTTGACGGAAATCTCCTGAGAACAGAATTGTACATCCACCCATAGGTGAATTTTTGTTGCGCAAATCGCGCATTGTCCTATCCAGTGCTTCCACAGACGTCTTGTTTGACATGGTAGCTTCGTCCCAGACTATTAATGAGCAGTCACGCATCAATTTTCCTGTATTGCTCTGTTTAGAAACACTACAGACGCTGTTATTATCATCGGTGGCGATTTTCAGCGGGAGCTTGAATGTGGAGTGTGCGGTTCGGCCTCCTTCCAAAAGCGTAGCGGCAATGCCGGATGACGCAACAGCTAACGCATTTTTTCCGATAGATCTCACTTTTTTTTAAAGCAGATTGATTAAAAATGTTTTTCCTGTATCTCCTGGGGCATCAAGGAAAAACAATTTCCCTTCATTGTTATCAATTGTTGATAGTAATGCAGTGAATACTTTTTGCTGATCGATGTTTAATCGTGGCTCATCTTGAGCTATATTTTGTAAAAGTCTCGTTTGATCGTATGATGTTTCTCTTGTGTATTCGGCACTGTTAGTTAAATCTGAGTTAGTAGTATTAGCTGGCATCGGCAGCCCAAAATCCTTGATCGATTTACCCAAAAGTAATTGCACTACTTTGTTCAATTCCAATAATGCTTCGTCAAATATGTTTTGATCATATTGTACATCATCTGAGTTTAACTCTCGCCGTCGCCGAATCAGAATATCACTGGCCATATTTTCTTGAAATTTATTCCATAGATTAACAGAATCAGTTACTTGACAAAACACTACTATGACGGCAAATAAATATCTTAATGATGTAGCTGAACTACAAACAGCTGCTTCTGATAATGTGTTTTCCCAGTGAGAATCGTCTTCCAAGAGCCCCATAGCTTTGCATGCTGCTTGATAAGTATTGTAAACAACACCTTGTACAGTTCTTAGGTGTGCAAAGGATGTCGGGCCTTTTACAATATGCAATAACATTCTCAGATAAAAGCATTCGCT
Organism: Micropterix aruncella; assembly: GCA_944548615.1. Classification (NCBI taxonomy): domain Eukaryota; kingdom Metazoa; phylum Arthropoda; class Insecta; order Lepidoptera; family Micropterigidae; genus Micropterix; species Micropterix aruncella. Next base: position 2,596,539 of record OX155954.1, read on the forward strand.
GTTGTTGGGATGAACCACGTAGACTCTGCCAAGAGCATCCGTTTTTTTTACTCCGGGGAAACCATCAACCGCAGTACCTTGTTTTCGCCGTTGAAAAGTTTTAGAACTCTGGTTCCATGTATACTAACCTGGAACTCTGTCATACGTCAGTGTTTTCGCGAAATCATCTTGGGCACATAACTTGAAGAATGCTGTCAATGTTTTATCCCGCGGGTTATTAACAACTTCTTGTATATTGTTCTCTGTGAAATATACTCTTTGTCCATTTTCTAAATGAACTGCAAGGTGGACAATTTTGGGAGCCCGGTCGTGCACTTCGCATGATAAAATCCTCCATACAGCTTCAGAGCTGCAGATGTAACGTCCAGACTGATATTTTTCCACTTCATTTGGTGATTGTATGCTGAAAGTGGCTTGATCACTGCCTTTATTAATGTACTTAGTAACATATTGAATTGACTTTATTGAATTGCACAACTCTACGTTGATGTGGGCATCAAGAATTTTCAAAAGGAGCGGATTATAGGGAACGATCCATCGGTTATCAATATCATGGTTTCGGACGGTAGCATTTTGCCCACCCTGTTCTGGCGATCGTCGACGATATTTGGGATATCCGTCATCGCTAGTACTTGTTTGAGTTTGGAACGACTTAGGAAATTTTTTGCTGCATTTAGAATCTCGCATACATGGAGAATTCGGGTTTAAAGTCCCGCAAGGGCCGTGTACCATATGTTTCTTTACGATTTCGTACAGGATAGGATCTTCATCTTTATCCGGTAATTCAGCTGAAATAACCCTGTCAATTTGGTTTGGTCTAATTTTGTTCACTAAACACACCAACAGGTGTACATGTGGCAAGCCACGTTTCTGCCATTCTATTGTGTACATATGACAGCGAGGCGGACCGAATATATGAGACGTGTTAATGAGGTGCAGGAGTTTCTGTACTTTTAAATGGAAGACTCTGTTAACTATATCGTATCTGTCTTGTGGAGTTAAATTGGTGTTAATATTTTCTTTGATTTCCGGCCAATTTAGGTTACATGTTGCAGTTATAAATAAATCAGGTTTGCCGTAATTTCTTACGTCAGTCATGGCGTCTTGCGATTTTTCGTGTAAATATCGAGGTCCACCTGTGAATGATGAAGGTAGTATAACCAACTGCCCAATGCCGTTGCGGTGTTCATTCGCCTGTAAAGCATCCTGAAGATGAACGTAATTTTCAGCTCTCAATTTAGTTTGATTATTACGGATGTAGGCCAATCTCTCAGATTCAATTTTCGCATATTGATCTACCAAGTATTGGTTTGTTAACATTCCATATCTAAGCAAAGTATTGAAATTGTTACGTCTTGTCATTATACGGTAGCAATAGTAGTTCATACATGACACTGTTTTACGCAGAGGTGTACCACCGATTGGGTCAACTTGAGAAATATTAATGGCATAACCATTTTCTCCACGACATAGCATCAAAGGATATTGTAAGCTGTCATAAGATCTGTGTAACTCTGAAATTTTTTGCAAATTATCATCACGACTATGCAATACAATATCTCTTTTGTCAAATTGCTGTCCAGCTATCACCACTGCTACTTCACTCGTGGAAGGTGCATTGTATCGTCCTCTGTGTTCTCCAACAGGAACTTTATTTGCATGGATTACGACATTAAAGTCAGGAGTATCTGCTGGAACACTCTCAATCGCAGTTTTGAAAGACTGTATGTAGCAATTATGAGAATGTAACATATCTTGGAGAGATCTAATCAAATCTCTATCAATTGGCTGTGCAACACTTGTACACCGCGTAGATGCTTGTGTATCTGGATCTGCAATAAAATATATTTGCAGAAATTTGTGATCATCGGGTCGAAGTGGTAGCAAGCTCCCAGCTAAGTGGTACACTTGCCCTTGAATTTTAAATGTAGGCATGAACCCACGCTCAACGACTTGCTTACTCTTAAAAGAGGTCATTTGAAATGCGTTATTATAACGGCGTATATTGCGCATGAATTGCTTGGATTTCTGATGATCGCCCGTAAGAAGAGAGTGAAGTGGTTCAGATGGAGGGAGAACTTCTTCTAATTTGACTTTTCCTTGTAAGCAACACATGCCTTTCGATTCGTCCTTGAATTTCAATGCCAAGCAATGTTCACACATACTGACATAGTACCTATTGATACTATACGATCGTCCTTGTAAGAAATCGAAGGATCGTAATTCATGGCAGAATTTTCTTTATTCACCCATGAATTAGTAACTCGTGCTGATGATTCTCTGGCTCTCTGTATTCGATGTCTTTCCCTATCTCGGCTGCGGTGAACCTCACGCTCTACTGAAGATTCTCTCTCTCTCTCTCAGCTCTATATCTATCCCGAAGCTGACTGAGGCGAGCCTCACGCTCTACTGACGATTCTCTGTCCCTCTGAACCGTATGCCTATCTCGATCCCGGCTGCGGCGAATCTCACGCTCTACTGAAGATTCTCTCTCTCTCTCTCAGCTCTATATCTATCCCGAGCCTGACTGAGGTGAGCCTCACGTTCCGTTGACGATTCTTCATCTCTTGCTGAACGTACTCTTCTGGCATTCACTGTACCTATGTTCGAACGACGACGTCTTCCAGACATGACTTTATAATTTCTGTACAAAATTTACTCAGTTCTATATGTATGATTACCTATGCACAAATTGCCATATTATTAGTATGTGCCGCAGTAAAAAAAAATCTGTTGTGTCACCCCAAGACTTTCCTGACTAGTATCCGGGGAGGTGCGAAAAAACGAACGATGTAATCAAGGTTCCCCAAATTTGTATGGCAGGTACCCCAAACGTTGGTCGTAAGTACCCCAAAAACTAATAGGTTCTTCCGATGGTTAACAGAAGCTTCTATGCCAAATTTTAACTTAGACAGATTAAGCGTCTGGGCGCTATCGCGGAAACAATTTTTTCGCCGGGAACCCCAAATTTGTATGGGAGGTACCACAACCGTAGGGCGTAGGGCCTCCAAAAACTAATGGGTTCCTCCGACGGTTAACAGAAGCTTATATACCAAATTTCAGCTCAATCCGATTAAGCGTCTGGGCGCTATCGTGGAAGAATACATACATACAGACATACAGACATACAGACATACAGACATACATACAGACAGAGATCGGTCTGGAAATAGTCTCAATCGTCTCAGGGAGTCTCAAAATATATATTCCCATATTCATCTCAAATTTTTTTTTTAGCGCGATCACAATACTTTCCTTTCCGATAGGTCGTCAGGAAAGTAATATCTAAATTCTTACCATTTAGAAACAAAAGATAATCAGCAATCATAAAAAACAAAAGATACCTATTCTATTCAGTTCTTTTTTTTTTTACTGAAATACCTCAACTTAAACAACGATTTTAATTATAAAAAATAATTTGCTATTCGTGCGACTAAAAACAAAAGATAATCAACAATCATCAACAACAAAAGATACCTATTCTATTAAGTACTTTTTCTGAATTTACATATCTTACCTTAAATCACGATTTTTGAAAATATTTCCCTAATATTAAATTGATCTAACTGTAAATTTTAATCAAGATCTTAATAGAAAATTGCAATCCATAAATTATGGTTTTATTTAATCTAATCTTATCTCACCTTATGTAGGTACTTATAATTGCTATAAGTGCGATTTAAAAATTAACCTTAGAATAGAATATAATTTATATTTTAAAACTACTATCATACAATTATTTATCGTAACTTACTTATAATTACTGATACGTTGTCGCGCTGAAAAGCACGTTTTTATTACCTAAGTATTGCTATTTTCCTCGCTGGAGAGCTCCGATATAATAAACGCGTCCGATCGCTGCTAAATTCAAAGTGCTATAGGGAAAACCGCGGCCTCAGACGCGCTATTTATAGGCACGCTCTTGCCGCACCGGGCGGCCGGCCGGTACCGCCGCAAACGCTACGTCCCGCAATTTTTAAATCTGTAATATCTTCGAAAATATTCACTTAAATCATACGGTGTAAAGGGCCATATAGATCTATATTAAATGAACAATGTATTCAAATTATTTAATTGGTTAAGGATTAATGCTGTATTGGTTAAAATCGCTTCGAAAATTAGCCATTATTTGTCGTAAAAAAGTAAATGATAAAAAAAAGTTATTGTGGGTTATCCATAAGAGATAGACATATACCATCACGGACTTTTCTGTAGACCTTTTCAATGTGTACAATACTTAGTACATTATTTTGATAAAACTCGTAGGGTTCAGCCTGCGTTTGCAATGTAAGCGGAAAAATGTAATTATTTACGACATCACATTAGAAACCTCAAAAATAGCAGTACTTCTCCACTATTTAATGGATGTTATTATACATATAAACCTTCCTCTTGAATCACTCTATCTATTAAAAAAAACCGCACCAAAATCCGTTGCGTAGTTTCAAAGATTTTAGCATACAAAGGGACATAGGGACAGAGAAAGCGACTTTGTTTTATACTATGTAGTGATATATATATATATATATATATATATATATATATATATATATATATATATATATATATATATATATATATATATATATATATATATATATATATATATATATATATATATATATATATATATATATATATATATATATATATATATATATATATATATATATATATATATATATATATATATATATATATATATATATATATATATATATATATATATATATATATATATATATATATATATATATATATATATATATATATATATATATATATATATATATATATATATATATATATATATATATATACGGGGGAGGGGCAAGGGGGGGGGGGGGGGTTCAAAACGTATATATCCACCATCACATCGAAAAAAACAAATTGCGCGTTCACAATACTTTACCTCCTCGTCGGTTGGTGGGCGGTAAACTAAAAATCATTGTAATCAATTTCATGATAATAATTTTAAAAAATCACAGTGAAAGATGCAGGCGATTGTAATGATTAGTGATTATTTGTGGAAGACCATCTGTCCGTATAATGTACGCAATACTGAGGCAAATAAACAAATACATAAGAAGCCTTTTCAATCTGCTAGCAGCTAAAAAGTCGTGTACATAAATATGTAACTTCGCACGATAAAGATGCCTACTCAAAGCCATTTCGACTGTTTTTACAGTTCTTAGAGTCAACGTCCCTTTCAGGAACGGCTTGCAAGCCGTCAATAATCCAGATTATTCCGTCTTCCGTCAGAATATTACGTCTATATTAGAGTCAATATTCTATTCAGCAAACATTCAGTAACAGCTTGATATTGCGGTAATAGAAAAGTCTGATTTTACTTTCCTGGCCCACCAACCGATAAGAAGATAAAGTATTGTAAACGTGTGTCTCTCTCTCTCTCTCTCTCTCTCTCGTAAAATGTATTATCTCTTTAGTCATTAAAATTGTATGTATAAAGAAGTTAGAAGTAATATATAAATGTAATTAGTTGTATTTCCATCTTGAACTTAATAAATAGTCAAAACAAGATGTTTGTTGTAGGTTATTGGTACATTTGAACTAACAGTTCAATTTTCCCCGGATCTTCAGGTTTTGTGATCCTGGGAAACCAGAAAAGTGATTTTTGAAAAATGTCAGTCTGTGTGTGTGTGTATGTGTGTTTGTTTTTCTGTGTGTCTGCATTCGCTGTATGGCGAATTGTTTTAAAAAGAGAATACGCCCTTTCGTTTTGAAATTGCGGCCTATTAAATATAACAATAAAATTATACACCCGTTAATACTAGTCATAAATACCTGTTAATACGTTAATAATATCCTTAGAATTCTAAGGATATTTTATTTCTTCCTTACTTAACTTTTCGATATCTTTATGGGGTTTCAATTAAAATGTTATAAGCTGAAAATTGAATACCTATTAACTGTAGAATGGAAAGCAAAGTGTTTTAGAATCGTGATAATACCTCTAACTTTGTTGAAAGTCATTTCCTAATAATAACTTTAGTGGTTTACGACTTTAATAACAAAAAAAAATGATAGGTAAAAAATAAAAAAATATTTTTTTACCTGAAAATCGAGATTATTATAGCCGATATAAATCAAGATAAAAAAACGTCTCTAATGTATATAATAAAGATAGATAAATACACGCTCGTATTCGAATGTAACGTGTGTCAAAATTTCAAGGCAATCGGTGAAGAACTTACGGAGATTCCCAAATTTAATCAAAGTGTTCACAAATATGTTCGTCAACGTTATTTTGGACCATACTGTATTGTCATTTTCGCAGAATCAAGAATGGACTCCGATGAATTTATCGAGCGAGGCCGCGAGATGGTGGAGTTCATAGCGGAGTACATAAACAGTCAGAAAAACCGGCGCGTGACCCCGTCTGTGGAGCCAGGCTACCTAAAGAAGTGTATCCCGGACAGAGCGCCAATAGAGCCGGAAGACTGGGACACCATCATGGAGGATGTCGAGAGGCTCATCATGCCAGGAGTTACCAACTGGTCTCATCCCAACTTCCACGCTTATTTCCCGTCTGGAAACTCCTATCCGTCCATACTCGGGGAGTTGCTGTCGGCCGGCATCGGATGCATTGGATTTTCATGGGTGAGTTATTTCCCACACTGAGTGAAGAACTTCCGGCAGTCGCAATGGTGAAACGGAAAATGCGAGACTAATTGTATTAGGGGAAAGCGAGAAATGAAAGCCTACCGAGAGAAAATGTTGATAAAAACCACATTTGTTTTCTTTGTTATAAATTTTAATTAGGAACATAAATCTCGTTTATTTGACTATCTTTTCATCACATTTTAAATCAACTACAGCCATGCAAAAGATTTTACAAAATAGTAAATCGCTCCCATTACCCCATACATGCGGGTAATGAAAGCCCATTTAACGCTCATATGGGAAATGGAAGCCATACTTTTTACTTCTTCCCAAAAATAAAGCAAAACATATTTAAAAAGTTAATCTTAGTTGTTAATACAAAGAACTATTTGTAACACAGTTAAAAACAAGTTATTAAAGGAAAACAAAACTAGACCTTTTAAGGATCCAAACAAAACGCACAAATATAGGAAGCTGGACTATCGCTGCCAGAACATTCTTTATGGGCCCAGTTTCCACGACTTCGGTACTACATCTCCACACTCTCTCCCGTGTCTAAGGAGCTCTCTAGACCAGCGATTCTTAACCTCGGGTCGCGACCCAAATTCGGGTCGCGAGAGGTATTGGGTTGGGTCGCGGAAATCCCCCAAACGACTTTAAAGAAGTGTTACCACTTCTTTTGACGTTTTTAATTGCGAATATTTTTATTTTGTATTGATAGATCGATCGATGTCACTAAACTAGTATAGTGACAATTATCACTAGTCACAGAACAAGGACTAAAGGTTGTGATACTGTCAGCTATTGTCCGTTCACAATCGCGACATGTTAGTTCTGTTCTGAGCAATGAAGCTGAAAAAGCCCTGCTACCATTCCTAACTACTTATTTATGTGAAGCAGGATCTTCATGCCTTGCTGTTATGAAGAATAAGTACAGGAATAGGTTGGATCCTCAGCAGGACATGCGGTGTGCACATTTTATAAACATAACTCCACGTATACATGATCTTTGCTCAAAAATACAACACCAGGGTAGTCACTATTTATTTTGCTGTAAATTTTTAAACTGTTTTAATGCTGAATTGTCTGATTTTAATACAGAACATTTAAATAAAGTTGTTATTTCTAATTTTACTACTACATCCTATAAAATTACATAATAAATCATTTTAGTACCTGTCACTGCAAAATAAAATGAAAAATTAGATTAGGGTCGCGTACTTCAAATATATTGGTACTTTGGGTCGCCAGCCAAGCTCCCTCACGTTATTACCAATTATTTCTCCTAAAATTCCTTATTTGATTGGCCTATAATGACTCGTGCGCGTCAGGCGAACTATCTCGATGGTTGACGGAAACGGCCGAGTGCTTAAGGTCACCCGAATGTGCATAAGTTCCGTCCAATCGCCATCGCTCCCATTACTCCCATGTGAAAGTAGAAACATAGTAATTGTACATTTTAACCGTTAAAAAAGCCCATATACTTTACTATTAGGTGGAAGTTGCAGTTTCAGTTAAATTCCTTTGCTTAGATCTAGATGACAAGATGTCCTGGAATCTACATATAGAACATATCTTTGCTCTCATAATTATGCTCTCGTTGAGTCATATCTGTGCTATGGTATGCTACTGTGGGGTACCGCAGCGCACATCGAAGATGGGTTTATACTCCGAAAAGAGCCATACGTGATATAGTATGTTGGTCCACGGCAGTAGTGGTTAATGGTCATTTTGTAATCCATCTCTGTCGTTATACAATTAATATCAATATTATGTGTATGTTTCTCTGTTACCAGGCTGCAAGTCCGGCATGCACTGAATTAGAGACTATTGTCCTGGATTGGATGGGTGAGTATTTTTTACTGTATTTAAGTCTACAATTAACATTTTTTTATTCTATTTTACCCACAAGGCATATAATATGCCTTTTCGTAGAACCCGCCTTGTTGCCTATTGGCACCATCTTCTAGGTGGCCATTTATAGCATCAGTCAAACACTCCAGTATCTAAAAACTATGTCTATTGTAATAAAATGTGTTTCTATTTCTCTATTGTTATATGTCTCTATTGTTATATGTTTCTGTTTCTATTGTCATATGTTTCTATGTCCATATTGTATTTTGAAATTTGTTTCATAATTAAATTTCGCAATTCAGATACCCCAAAAATCATACTTTATACGTAATTCACTTTTTGTCCTTTTTTATCTACAGTACAAGATTCATATTTTAATGCAGAGAAAGATCGCAAATGCGGAGAAAATCCAATCTTTCATTGAAGCTAAAATGCAAAAAAAAAACGCTTTTAACAGTAACCCCAAAAGTCCCGGACTTGTGATGTTTCTATAAGAGGTTCGTTCCTACCCTGCGATAGAACAACCACTTAAATCCATCGAATTTACACCTGAACAACACGCTGAACTTTTCATAACAGCGCCTAAAAATCTTGATCGCTTCACCGTTGCGAAATGGGATACTGGATGTTAATGAGTAGGTATTATTGACTAATATTTAATTTCAATTTCAAGCGAATTAGTCAATAAAAAATAAAGTTTTTCGAAGAAATTTTATCCTATCAAAGTTGTTTGTTGTAGAAACCCCAAAAGACAAAAAGACCCTTCAAATAACACAAAATTTCAACAAAAAACAAACCGACTCCAAAAATGTTCAGCAGCCATGTCATGGTGATACTTAGAATGGGTGCATGTGCTGTTGACCGTAGAGGAATTTTGGAACCTCGTTGGAAGCCAACCCTGGATGCTGCAGTCCTGTCTTGGTGAAACTTAGAACGGGCTGTCGTAATTTAATGCATATACAAAATGTCGTGTCTCTGCTATTGACCGTTAAGGAGTTCCCTCGTCGGGAGCCAACCCTGAGTGCAGCAGCCATGTCATGGTAAAACTTAGAACGGGCTATCATAACTGAATGAGTATACAAAATTTCGTGTCTGTGCTGTTGACCGTTGAGGAGTTCCCTCGTCGGGAGCCAATCCAGGGTGTTGAATGAGGTCATGCTTACCATAAAAATAAATGCATTGTCATCGGAATTGAATAAACATGAAAATTTTCAACTTCATATGATAATATTTGAGGAGCTTCCTCAGTTCCTTATGGAACCCATCATCAAAACAGGATTTTGATAAAAATGGGACCAATCTGCAAGTATATCCTTACAAATAAAAAAATAATTTTTCAAATCGGTTCATAAACGGCAGAGTTCTGAGGTAAGAAACATTGAAAAAAAAGATACAACCGAATTGATAACCTACTCCTTTATTTTGAAGCCGGTTAAAAATACAGAAGAACTATATTAAATATAAAATAGCATTTGTTAAAGTTATGTTTAGTTGTACTTTGTTAAAGGTTACTTTTTACTTTTTGTTGAAGGTGTGGTTTGGTCCGCGGCAGTCATGTCGTGAACACTTACAAAACTTCGTATATTGATCGTATTTGCAATGTTCGCCTGTAAATTCTATTGCAATAAGAGCTCTGCAATGTCCCACGAGGAAGTAAATCGAAATGACACCAGGAATAAAACCCATTACCTCTAACCGTTCATAACACTTACGGCCAAGTTCCAGGCGACTAGTATCTACATAGGACCTACAATTTAAAAAAAATGCCTGTTAAATTAAACGCGATCAAAACATTGATAATTTTCAAAAGATCCACCCGGGTGTATCCGCTTTAAAGCAACATGCATGCGCATAACGAAATTTTAAAATAATTTTAAAACAACATTTTTCCACCAACCAATGTAATTTAATGTACAATTTGTAGTATTAACCAATTTTATATAATAGTCTTGATTTGTTAACTGGAATAATTTTGGGGTAATTTATTGTATATGATTCTTTATTAAGGCTCCCTTCCGAGTCGTGGCGACTAAAATTTAGGTATTTTTGCAATGCCACGCGCCCGCGCGCTTTCGATATATACATAAAGATGTATAGGTATACCGCGGCGATAAGGGAATACGTCCCACCGTTGGCAGTGGCCAAATACGAATGACGATTTCGGCTTCGCGCGCCGTCTAATATAGTCGATTTGGCTTTTCAATTATAATATAATAAATTATCAAATGAATAGTTTTTTATGAAGTAAAAATTAGATTACAATAATAAAATAACTTAAGATCACTGTGTTATTTTTTATATCACTCAAAAGTATCTTTAATAAATAGAAAAAAAATAATGTTTGGCCATAACATTTCTGGAAATTACGTAATTTCAATTTTTTTTTCTTATATTCTTTGTATGGAAGTTCCAAAAACTGTCTTGGTGCTATGCAAATAGACCATACTCTGGTGTAAACACGATTTGTTAATATTGGGAATCATCTCTAGGTTTTTCAAAAACTGAAGACAAATCTCGCTCGTTTTTATTTTTTTGGAAAACAGTAACAGAATGAAGATAATTTACAATTAATATGGAAATAATTTACCAATTTCGTTTTAGCGAAATGGGACCGGGTTTTTAAAATCCGGCATAATTGTATTAAAATTCTTTTTCGTGTTCTCACAACCAGGCCACAAAATTATGCTTCATATAGCTTTTGGCCGCCACGGCCGCTACGGCCTCTTAAATTAAGTAACTAGTTTAAGATCAATTTGATATATTATTATCATACTTGGTCATTCCCATACAATTGTAATGGTTGTAGTGGCAATAAATAGTAGTACTCTATATTCATTATTTTTTAACCATGTATTCGCATACGTAGAAAGTAAAGTTTCTTAGAAAAATTTCCACGAGGAGTTTTTCTTCTTTTTTTCCGAAAATTTGTTGAGTTGGATTTACTGGTTTTCTCAAACACGCGATTATTTCATTGTTCGTGTAGAAAATCTTTCCAAAGAATCAATAACACGTACCTTCATGCTGAGCAGTGCGTTTCGTAATATAAACTGCGCCAAAATTAAAAAAATAATAATTTTCTTTTTTCGTCTGCTACAGGGAAGGCTATTGGGTTGCCTAAAACATTTCTCGCTCTTGAGAAAGGAAGCACTGGAGGTGGCTGCATTGAGGTGAGCTTATGAGTAAAAATGTCTTTGTCATATCATTGATTATATATGGAATTAAATAGTTTAACTCCATAGTACGTTTTGGCAACCAGCATTGACAACAAAACTAATAGCAATTTATTTGGCAATCTATATTTTTTATATCAATTAATATCAATCTATATATATAAGGACTGTTTGATTATAAAAGCCCAATAAGTTAACCGACGATAACTTTAATAGCATTCAATTATTAGCGCGATTTATCGCTTTTTTAAATAAGCTGATTACATCACAGAAGAATACATTAATGTGCGCATCTGAACATTAAAGTGCGCAATTTTAAAACCTGTATTCCAAATAAAACAATACATATTTATGTAAATAATATTAAAATAATAAGAGCTATAATTTCCAAAATTCGTTTGCTATTATTATTTTATTTCGAGTTAGGATACCGTATAGACGTGTTTAGAAAGCTATCTATATTGCGCTGCCATGCTGTTATACCACGAACGCTGCCACATTCAACATAAGAAGATTAATCAATATCGTTACGAACTGTGAGTGCTATCTACACGTTGCGTTTCTTAGCGAAATCCTATCTGCCAAGTCGTGTCACTCGTGGGAGATTGAATGACTAATCGTTAAAACTTCCTGAGGTGACGGGCTCGTGAGTTGTCGACTACAGCGTAGTCGACAACTCTAGTTGCCAAGTCGTGTTACGGCATTGAGCAACCTATAAACCCTATGTAATCAATGGTCATATATCCTGCGAGCATACACCATATTTTCTAGGTAGCCAGTTGGATGTCGTCTTAATCGGCAGTGAATAAGACCTTAGATAGTTATGTAATTTACTAGGGATTTTTATTTAATTAAGTCGCCTTCTCCTTTTGTTATTCCTTAGCTTTATTTTCGTGATTGTATGTAATTATTAGGTTTTTGAATTGAAAACTTCGTTTTTTTGTGATATTATACATTTATTTCGAAGCAAATTGGAAAGAGCATTTCATTCAATGTATTGTCCATCGCTAGCTATGACGTTCTCCCATCTTTCTGGCAAGAGATAGATTCCCCGACGGAAAAAGTCTTTTCCTTGGAGGCTATCCACAAATCCAGCCATTTTTCAATATCCTCGAAAGACTGGAAACGCTGCTGGGAAAGGCCATGGGACATTGACCGGAACAAATAGTAGTCGGATGGCGCAATATCTGGGGAGTACGGCGGGTGAGGTAGGATGTCCCAGCGAAGCGTTTCCAGGAAGTTCTTGACCTGCATCGCGACATGTGGTCGAGCATGGTCATGCTGGAAAATTACCTTATCGTGCCTTTTAGCGTATTCCGGCCTTTTTATCTTTACAGCATCGCTCAAATTCTTGAACTGAGCTCGATAGCGATCGCCCGTGATGGTTTCTACCGGTTTCAGCAGCTCGTAATAGATGACACCCTTTTTGTTCCCATCAAATGCAAAGCATTATATTGGATCCGTGGATGTCTCTCTTCGGCGTGGCTGTTGAGGTCGATGGAAGTGGTTCGCCGTGGTACGAGCGGTATTTTTTGCATTTGGGGTTCACGTAAAAGATCCACTTTTCGTCGCCGGTGATTATTCGGTGGAGAAAACCTTTTCTATTTTGACGGCGAAGGAGCATTTCACAAGTCATGAAACGTCTCTCGATGTCTCTTGGCTTCAACTCGTGAGGAACCCAATACCCTTCCTTTTGAATGACTCCCATAGATTTTAAACGTCTCGAAACGGTTGAGGGGTGAACATTAAGCACTTCACTTATCTTTGCCAGACTCAGACTCGAATCTTTATGAAGTATGGACTCCGATTCGGTTTCTTCAAATTTTTGCTCCTGGCCTGGGCGCTCTTTGTCTTGCACGTCGAAATCACCACTTTTGAATCGGAGAAACCAAGTCTCAACAGTCCTTTCTGTCGGTGTAAATTTCCCGTGCGCCTCCAGCGGCAATCTATGACATTCTGTGGCAGTTTTCTTAAGATGAAAGCAGAAAGCATTGCTTCCCGCAAATGACTTTTTGTCGGCACAAATTTCGACATCTTCAAAGCTAACAAAATTACCGTTGTTGACACTTAAACGAAATGACACAGACTGATAATTAAAGCCTAATGATGACGCTTTGACATGAAGTATTTTGCAATTTGGTTAATGACTATAAATGTAAGTTACGGTATTTATTAGGAAATCGAAGTTTTCAATACAAGGTCCTAATATGTTTTTACGGGATGCTATTTCGGTTAAAAAATGATCCTCTGCTTTTGTGCAGTGGCGTAGCTAGGGTAATTTGCGCCCGGGGACAAGACACAAAATCTGCGACCCTTCTCGTATCGAGAGTCTGGAGACTCACTGGGGCCAGAGTCTGGAGACTCACTGGGACCTAACGGGCCCATGATGAGTTGGCCACGATGACCCATGTGTTCAGGGTCGGTCACACTCACGGGTCAACACCCATCCGACGGCCTCCACGCACGGGGCGCGATAGGACTCTGGCCAGCGAACCAGTTTCCCCTGGGAATCAAACCTCTGGCGCTCCTGGACGGTCTGCGCACCGTGCGGCGCAAGCCAATCGATTGTGCACTCCGACTAACAGTTTAGTGGTTTCAAGGCGGCAGGTGAGGGTGGAGAACCCACCCACCGCCCGGGCAGTTATAACGACGGTGGTCGTCTTATCTGCCCGGGATGTCATGCAACGACACCCCGCGCGTACCAGAAGGGTATACGCGCGGGGGGTAAAGAAAGGTAGCCACCCCCCCGTACCACCCCGAGAACCCATTTATTCAGTTTTAAGAAAAAAACAAGCATACAAGCGAACAATTGCATACAAGCGAAATTAACAATTGAAAATTTTAACATTGAAATGCATGCAATCACAGAATAAAAATAGAAGTAAAAATAATAATTAAAAAAAAAACACTATAAAGAAACACAAATAATAATAATTGAAGATAAAAGAAGACAGGCAACCAAACACAGACAGGATGTCGAGGGGACTAAGTGGCTGGTGAGGGGTATGTAGACGAATGGGTCATGGGGCGGTCTCGTGGGGGACGGCCTAACCAAGGTCCTCAGGCAGGGGACGCGCCCGCGGGGGCGGTTTGGGGGACGGCACATAGACGGGCACTTCGGGCTGGAAGTGGCCCCCGCATCACGCCACTGGTGTCCCCCGGGTATGGTAGTCCCAGAAAATCGTCGAAAAGGATGTTCCACAAGGTGGGACCGAGCACCGATCCCTGCGGACACCCCATCGAGGGGGTTTTCCTTACGCTGGTCGGGCCGTACCTCAGAATAACCGACCTATCAGTGAAATAGCTCCTGACAGTTTTCAGGAGGTTGTTTGGGCATTGACGGGTTCGAAGCTTGCACAGGATCATCGACTCCGACTAACATCTTGCGGTGTCAACTACAACGGGCGAGCCCGTCACCACAGGACGTTTTAACGATTAGTCGTTCTATCGCCCTGCAGTGAACGTAGAGACTTTGGACAGTACATTCTACGTCCAGCTACGTCACAACCCGTGAGAGTCCAACGCCTTACCGCGAGTAAGCCAGGAGTAAACCCGGCGGGCTCGAGAACTCGCGCCCTCACTTCCAATTGTGACCAGATTTCTCCGGTCTCTCGATTGGTTCCGAGTTCGAGGTCGCTTGCGCGGTCCTCTCCCTTATGAAGCGGTGAAACGGAGTGCACCGAATCTTCGCGGACCAAGGCGTCCTTTGCCCGCCTCTTACCCGGGGTCGGATGGCCAATGGTCAATTCCAGAGCAGTCGCCATAAGGTACGCAACCACCCCCGCTCTATAGGAAACAATACAGTTCCCAGACTCCCCCGACTGTTAGTCGGAAAGCACAACCGATTGGAGCAAACCCCGCACGGTGCGCAGACCGTCCAGGGGCGCCAGAGGTTTGATTCCCAGGGGAGACTGGTTGACCCAGTGTCCTACCCAGGCCTCGCACCCCATGCGAGGAGGCCGTCGGATGGGTGTTGACCCGTGAGTGTGACCGACCCTGAACACATGGGTCATCGTGGCCAACTCATCATGGGCCCGTTAGCCTCCGACTAACAGTCGGGGGAGTCTGGAAACTGCATTGTTTCCTATAGAGCGGGGGTGGTTGCGTACCTTACGGCGACTGCTCTTGAAATGACCATTGGCCATCCGATCCCGGTTCAGAGCCGGGCAAAGGACGCCTTGGTCCGCAATAGATTCGGTATACACCGTTTCACCGCTTCGTAAGGGAGAGGACCGCGCAAGCGACCTCGAACTCGGAACCAATCGAGAGACCGGAGAAATCTGGTCACAACTGGAAGTAAGGGCGCGAGTGTCTCGAGCCGCTGGGTAGTATTCCTGGCTATCTCGCGGTAAGGCGTTGGTCTCTTACGAGTTGTGGCGTAGCTAGACGTCGGATTGTTTTGTCCAAAGTCTTCTACGCTCACTGCAGGTCGATAGAACGACTAATCGTTAAAACGTCTTGTGGTGACGGGCTCGCCCGTTGTAGTCGACACCTCAAGATGGGGCCAGAGTCCCCAAAAAAACTTTTATTTTCAGTTTATATTATGGAATGCCGATTTGGTAAAAACTAAAGTCCTATTATTTCATAGCAATTATTTTTTTTTCTGAATACAATTAAATCGTAATGGCATAATAGATCTTTAGTATAATATGCGTATTTCCCGGCGGCTACAGCCGTACGATTCTAGCCGCGCGCCTTTAGGTTGATGTCGCTGTGTTCGAGCTCGCTCGCGGTGTTTACACAATGTGATGTCATTGTCGTAAAGTCTGACTCCAATAATTACTTGCGTGGTAGCACTGCTCGCGGGAAACTTTGAAATGCCTTCTGGCGGGGCAGATGAATGATAAAATTGTGACAATCTACAATCTTATGTTTTTTTGCCCATGTACAGGGTTCCGCAAGCGAGTGCATCCTGGTCACCATGGTGGCTGCTCGAGCCAACGCCATAAAACGGCTGAAAGGTCAGCATCCAACCATCGACGAGGCCCTCCTCCTCTCGAAGCTGATCGCCTATTGCTCCAAAGAGGCGCACTCCTGCGTGGAGAAGAGCGCCATGATCTGCTTCGTGAAGCTCCGTATCCTGCAGCCGGATGACCACAATGCCCTGCGCGGGGAGACCCTCAGGCAGGCCATGATCGAGGACGAGGAAGTGGGGCTGGTGCCCTTCTTCGTGGCTACCACCCTCGGGACCACCTCTGTGTGTTCCTTTGACGCGCTCACCGAGATAGGTGCGTTTTTTCACGCTAAAGTAGAGCAAACTGACGAAAAAGAAAGTGAAATGAAAAACACCTTTATTGTATTAAAAATAATTACATTGATAAAGAAAACTTAAATTCTATTCCAACTTAGTACAAACGGCGGGCTTATCGTTTTGCGATTTCTTACAGCCAACCGTTGTAATATTAAATAAAAGTAACAATGCAGCTCACATACATAAACATATACACATATATACATATACATCCATCCATACATACATACATATACATACATACATAGAAAGTCGTATTTTCACCGGGGAGCTATTTGATATTTTATATATTATAAGATATTAGAAATAAGGCCCTTTCGTAACGGCCTGAGCAATTCAATATCTCAAAAATAGTTTTTTTTTAGTATTACAAAAAGTATTTTATCTTTCAAATAATATAAAAGAAACAAACTAATATAAAAGATTAATGTATAGATTTCAACTTTGGTAAAATAAAAAAACATGAAAACATGTTTTTTCGGATTTCTAAGCCAGGCTGCACCCCCCCCCCCCTCATCCCCCCCCCCGGTATATTTGCGTCATATCAAGTACGAACAATTCGTTAAACAGTTTCTCTGAACTACATCGGGGAGGTGACCATCAATAAAAATTTCTAAGCGTAAGAAGAGTATCAAGAGCCGACTTAGTACAGGCACCAATTATCCCGTGAACCCATAAACCGTGGCACAATGCCATGTAAAGTTGCCTTAGATAGCACATTTCGCAGCTGAAGCTGAAATGTAGCAATTAAAGTTAAAAAAATTGACGAAAGTTGATAAATGAGGAATTCAAGTAGTTGTCAATTTTACTAAATTATGTTTTTTGCAAAGTAGGTCTTTACATTTAGAGCTGTCGACTACAATGGGCGAACCCGTCAACCTATGAAGTTTTAAAGATAATGGTCGTTCTGTCTCCCTTGGGATGAGCGAAGAAGACTTTGGGACGATACAAATCTACCGTCTAGCAATGGCACGAACCCGTCAGATTCCTCGCCTTACGGCGAGGCACTAGAAAGGTAACCCAGTGGGCCACCTTAGGAGGCAGTATATTTTCATAGTCTCCACACTCTTTCAGTAACTAGTCAGAGTGCACAACCGATTGGCTGACGCCGCACGGTGCGCAAACCCGCCAATAGCGCCGGAAAGCAATCCCCCAGGGGAAACCGAACCAGCAGCCGTGAGGCCTGAGATGCGAGAATCCTTCTCGGGGTAGTCCCTCACACAAGGAGGCTACTGAATAAGAGCTGGATCGTGAGTTGGGCCGACCCGAGAACACATTGGATCTTATGGCCCAAGCTGCACGAAACTATTCGCTACCAGTAGGTCTTTACAATGATGCTTAAATTGTTTTAATTGAAACTGTAATTTAAAAAATATCCCAGGGCCAGTGTGCCGCCGTTTCCCGTCCGTGTGGCTGCACGTGGACGCGGCCTACGCGGGCTGCGGTTTCATCTGCCCGGAGCTCAAACCGCTGATGGCAGGAGTGGAGTTCGCCGACTCCTTCAACACCAACCCCAACAAATGGCTGATGACCAACTTCGACTGCTCGCTGCTGTGGGTGCGCGACCGCTACCTGCTCACCTCGGCCCTTGTCGTGGATCCCCTGTATCTGAAGCACTGTTATGACAGTACCGCCATCGATTATAGGTCAGATGTTTTTGATTTATCCTTCTTCAGGTATCCTCTGCTACGAAGGTTGGCGGCCATTTTGTCTAGCGTAAGATTTGGAGATGACAGTCATAACAGTGATGTCAAACACAACGGATGAACCCGTCATTCGCAGGGGAGTTATAACGGCATTAGGTCGTTCTGACTCCCATGGAGTAAGCGTAAAAGTTATTTTTGGACGAAATAATCCACGGTCTAACTACTTAAGAGTCCAACGCTTTAAAGTAAGAAACTGGAAAGAAACCCAGCGGGCTAACCTCGCTCTCTTATCAGATTTGGAAGGATTACTCCATCATCCAGCCTGATCCCAGATTCGAAGCTGCTTGCGCGGCCTCTACTTGACGTTAGCGGTGATTTAGTTCTAATGTAACGCGGACCGTGGAGCCCTTTGCCTGTCTTTCACAAGTGATCGGGTGGCCTAAGGGTCGTTTCAAAAGTAGCAGACACCAGGTCAACAACAGCTACATCACAGCTAAATGTAGCTGAAATACAGCTAACAATAAATCCAGGATAAATTTAAACCATAAAATTATGAATCATATGAAATAGGATTCTAAAATTGTATTTATTTCTTGAATAGGTAGGTACCTTATTTCATCATATATAATCATTCCAGCGGTTTAATGGACCGCCGTATCCCAATTTACCTTATCTCAATCTTGCAGATAGCTAGCCACTCGCTACAATGACCATACTATTGGAGTACATTTACATTCTTATATTTTTCCAGGCACTGGGGCGTTCCGCTGAGTCGTCGTTTCCGTTCCCTGAAGCTGTGGTTCGTCATCAGGAAGTTCGGCATCAAAGGCCTCCAAGGCTACATCAGAAACCACGTCAAGCTGGCGAAGTACTTCGAAAGCCTCGTCAGGAAGGACAGTCGCTTCGTCGTGTGTAACGATGTTAAAGTTAGCATGTTTAATTTTAATATTGTAGTTTAGTTTCGAGTAGTAACAAAAGCAACACCATAAAATAAGTTCATTCATAAAATCTGGGATCTCATATCTTCAATGATGGCATCAACTGCCAGAAAAACAGATAATAATCAGTTTTATAGATTCGTCTTTTGAGCCAGAGATAGATAGACAACTGTTGAGATTGTTGATCTGCGGGCGAACTCGCGATCCCACTATGTTAAAACGGTGGTTGTCATCTTTCCACTTTGAGAAGAGACGCAAAGACTTGTAGACGTAACAATCTACTGAGTTTAGTAGATCAGTAGCCCCTAATTGGTTACAGCAGGTTAACCCAAGTGATCTCAACGGCCGACTAGTCTAGT
This sequence comes from Micropterix aruncella, assembly GCA_944548615.1. NCBI lineage: Eukaryota > Metazoa > Arthropoda > Insecta > Lepidoptera > Micropterigidae > Micropterix > Micropterix aruncella. The sequence goes on from OX155954.1 coordinate 2,616,381, forward strand.
GGAAGGAGTAGTCTTACTAAAACTGGTAGACAGGAAGCAAGGGAGCTCTATTGGCTTGCCGGTGCCCATGCTGCTTGAGGTAGGTAGGGAGTTAATGGGCCCATGCTGGGTTGGCCACGAAAACCTATTCTGTTCAGGGTCGGTCACACTCACGGGTCAACACTCATCCGACGGCCTCCACGCATGAGGTGCGAACCTGGGTAGGACTCTGGCCTTGGTCAGTTTCCCTGGGAATCAAACCTCTGGCGCTCCTGGACGGTCTGCGCACCGTGCGGCGTAAGCCAATCGATTGTGCACTCTGACTAAAGTCGGGGGAGTCTGGAAGCTGTACTGTTTCCTATAGAGCGGGGGTGGTTGCGGACCTTACGGCGACTGCTCTTGAAATGACCATCGGCCATCCGATCCTGTTTACACCGTTTCACCGCTTCGTAAGGGAGAGGACCGCGCAAGCGACCTCGAACTCGAAACCAATCGAGAGACCGGAGTAATCTGGTCACAATTGGAAGTAAGGGCGCGAGTGTCGGCCCGCCAGGTAACATTACTGGCTATCTCGCGGTTAAGGCGTTGGTCTCTTACGGGTTGTGGCGTAGCTAGTTGGTGGACTGTTTTGTCCCAAGTCTTCTACGCTCACTCCAGGGAGATAGAACGACTAATCGTTAAAACTTCCTGTAGTGACGGGCTCGCCCGCTGTAGTCGACAATCCAAGTTGCTTGAGGTAGGCCTCTGCTGTGCAGTGGCGTACTCTACTAGTATAGTTACGCCACTAGGCAGTGGGGTAGCTAAATAGTTACTCGAAGTCTACTAGTCCAGTGACGCCACTGGACAGTGGCGTAACTATTTGGTTACCGCCGCTGCCCAGCTTACCGTGAAACTGCCTAATTTATATGAAATCGAAGACTATCGCGGTTGTTTGACATTATAAATAGTATAAACGAATTTACCGCGTGAAGTGTGTAGCACAGGGCGTTTCGGCGACGTTGCAGCCTCTACCCTGGACAACGGCGGCTCCAACATCGCCGAATCGTCGGGTGCTACAAACTTCAGGCGGTAAACTCGTTTATCCTATTTATAATACCTAATTAATGTCAATGCTAACGTCGGAAATTATTTATATTGGCTTACAGTTAGGTCTGGTGTGCTTTAGGCTCAAGGGCTTCGACGGCCAAGACCTGGGGGAAACCAACAAACTGAATAAGAAGCTGCTCACTATCATTAACGCTTCCGGGCGCGTTCACATGGTTCCTAGCAACGTGCATGACACATACATCATTAGGTTTGCGGTGTGCGCGGAAAGGGCCACCCAGGACGATATAGGTATGTTGGAGCCTTTCAGTTATTGGCCATATAATTAGTTACACTGTAAATTCTAGTACTAATTTGCACATTTAAAATAGCCTAACCTGATAAACCATGTTGTTTTTGCTGCCTAACGTTATTTATTAAATTCTTTTATGTACCTAATTTCAAAGAAAAATTGCCAATTGCCGCGGGAAGATCAATTTCTTATAGTGCAGTGTTTTTCAACCTTTTTTTTAAAAAAGTTTTAAAAAATGGTAAAAAAGACCCCTCTTAGACTTTAACTTATGTAGTTCTCTCGAACCGCCTTAGTCTCCTCCACAGCTGTAACTGTAAGCATTTAAAAAATATTTTTTTTATAAAAACAATGGCGAAAACCATAATGATTTTAACTGCTTTTCACTTTCGACGCTGTGCTTACCTGTTTTTTGTCTTAGATTAACATATTGTGAAAGAAGGACACAAGAACACATAATAAATATGTTTCTTCGAATCTGTAAATGTTTGTATATTATATAACAAAGATTTTAAGATATTTTAAATGTGCAAATTAGTATCAACATTCACAGTGTAACTAATAATATGGCCACCCACTATATATTTTAATTTACTTGATTATCAACTCAGAATATTGATATCATTTTTGCAGATATATCTTGGGATATCATAACCGAGTTCGCAACGGAGATACTTGAAACGCCTGATAAAGAAAGAGTAAGTTTATTCTAGCGTATCCCGTAAATAAAGAGGGTACTTTTTTATAACAAATAAATCCCAGTTGTCTACATTTTTACGAAAGCCAATGAGCCTGTAGACGTTGCGCAAAAACCCTCAAAATAAATTTAATGCGGAAGAAAAGGTTTGAATAGTACGTATGAAATTAAATATTATATTTTTATCATCTTTTGTAACGTATAACTACTTATTAATACAGAGAGAGCGTTTAGTAAAAAATAGGGATAACGATTAAAATGACATACCTACTAAAAATAATTTGTTAGGATAGTTACATTTATATAAAAAAAACAATCTCGAATTAAAAACATTGAATATACATACTATTGAGTAGACAGGGCTGAATGCGTTTCTTCGTGATTTAATATCGAAAAATAGATCGTGCGAACAAGACAGAGCAGTGCGTTATAGCGGAATGTAAAACGAACGATCGTATCTTTTCCCGCACAAAAACTACCTGCCAAATATAAAACCTACATAATATCCTAAACCAAATATCTGTATTTATTTGAAAACATTACTTCCGGTCTTAGATTAAGCCGCTTTATGTTCGATTGGTAGTTTTATGCTGGAAAAGTGACAGCCGTTAATTTTATATTCCGCTATAACGTATTGTCCTGTCTCGCTGGCATGAGCTAATTTCGATTTTAGTTGACGAAGAAACGCAATCGGGCCCAGGGGGGTATATAGAATAATAATGCTTATTCGCTCAATATTAATAAAACTATATTTAAAAAATTGGTTGGGACATTTACATAAATAATAAGCATTGTTATTTTTATTTTACATTAATAATAACTTACAAATAATTAATATACTATTATTATTACATTACATTACATACTATTATTATTACAAACATTACATACATTACATTACATACATTACATTACATACATTACATTACATACACTACATTAGGTACATACATTACATTACATACTATTATTATTACAAATAATTATTATAAATAATTATAACAATACAAATAATGAACTTACAAATAACTTACTAATAATTACTAATAATAACTGTACATAATTTTTTTTCTCGTAAATTGACTGTTTTTTGGACACATATAGCGAGCCATCCTAAAGCCCCTCCCCTGTGGCACCAAGGTGTACTACGTCTCTGGCATACATATATGTATATCACTAAATAGGCTGATTTTTTATAGGCTGCTTCGTATTAATATGCCCCACGGTCTCAATTCAAAATATTGTTTATTTCATTTCAGATATACACCACAAGTCCTATACAATGTATATATTTAAAATATAGTTAATTTAGTTTACGCAATATATAGAAAAAAATATTTGTTTTCTATAGAAATTCGAACATTTTTTTTAAAGCAAGTAATGGACACTTTTGATTAATAGGTAATTAAATCGGTTTTTGACATGTCTTGCTTTTAGAAATTATAATATGCCTTTTTTCGAGTTATTGTTATCTTATCGATGTCCCCCTGTATTAACCTTTCCCATCTTCCCCTACCTGCCAGTGAAAAGAAGTACCTACCTACCAGAGAATTAATTTCAAATGAAAATATTCTCTCTCACACACATACATACACACAACAAACATACACAAAATCACTCCTTTGGAGAACACTCATTCTTGATTTTTTAATTCGTTTAGGATCTGCCAGAAGTCAACGAAGAGCTGGCGCGCAGGCGCATGGAAACCCTCGCGCGCAAGCGATCCTTCTTCGTGCGCATGGTCAGCGATCCCAAGATCTACAATCCCGCGATATGCACGACTCCCCCGGCAGCCATTCCACAAAGTCCTGGACCAGCGCAGAAGACAGAGCCAACGACGCCGTCAGTACAATAACTATTCTTTTCAGCTTTAATATCTCAAGCGCCTATTTATTTATTAAAGAATATTTTTTTTATAAAACATTGATTTTGGCTACCAAATTACCAGGAACTGAATAGCAAAACTTTGACCTCATGCGTTTTCGATTATGTCAACCAAAGATGCACCCAAGATATAAATAACAGTGGCTCAGGTACCAACCAATACAGCTTTTTAAAACAAGGCAATATTGGGGAATTATAAACAATTGCAAATAGACAAAAATGCTACAAGGAGACAGATTTTAGAGATAAATATAAATATAATCAATTGCTGCGGAGATATTGGTTAAGTCATTGATTTTAACTATAAAATCAATGGTTAAGTTTAGAGCACTATCACTAAGCGGCAAGTTATGGGAATAAGTTTAGTTTACTCTCACAATTAGTGTTCGTTTTGTAATCGATTGTATTTTGGCGTTGAGGTAAAGTCTTTAGGAAAAAATCCTATTTTGCTTGATGGTATAGCTTAAATTAGAAGGCTTTTGTATTTTAGTGTTTGCATGTTTAGTAGTTTTGCAAGGTAGGTAAGGTAAACCCCTTGTCCTTCTGACATGGTTTTCCCTCTATATCAGATATTTTTCGTCTTTAATATTTTTATTTAACTTTACCTATCTGCCGCTAGATGTCAGGAGTTGCTGTATAGATTTTTTTTTAATATTTCGCGGTAATTGAAATTGTGGTCACTGTAAATTTTCCTCCGATAGATGACGCTGTGCTGTATTCAAATTCCAATTAGATTATTTTTTGTTGTAGTGGTTTGTGTCTTTGCTACAAGTTTTCCCAAACCGAAGTGGTATGTGCAGTTACAACTCTCGGTAGTTGCGCTTATTAACAGATGGCGCTGTGGTCAATTGTGAGAATTATACGGGCGTTGAAAAAAAATCGATTGAGGCTGCGATTCGAACCGGTGGCCTTATCTTTGCAAAGAGATGCCCTTACCACTCGGCTATCCAGTGGTTGCAATTTTCGACGTAAAATGCTAATGTGTTTTCCAAAATTGGCGGTAAAATTTAAAATGACCCATAAAATTGCTGAAAATATTTTACGGCACGATATTCGGGGATATCTACATACATGCATGTAAAAAACACGAAATTCTTCTTCTCCCTGATTTTCAATTTTTCTCGATTTTGTTTTTTAATTTAAAAACACGGGTGGGGACGTCCCTGTCACCCCTCCCCTGGATACGTTGTTGTTCATGACTGACATATAGGCGTAGACACAAGATGGCGCGAGCCCGCCTCGCCGGGGCCCTATATGTCGCCCCTATAGGTATTATTATCCAGGGACAGGCACGTATCCAGACTTCAGTTGCTGGGAGGGGGGGAAGGGCATTCATTGAAACAACGCGCGCTGCACCCACCAAACTTGAATTTGTCCATACAATAAAACGAAAATACACCGGATTTCAAGGGGTTTAATCTCAACTACCCCCCTTCCCCCTCCCCTGAATAGGTTTCTGACAAAGTACATTCTCCCTGATTCCCAATTTTCTCCTCGGCTTTATTTTTACTCAAAAAAAAATCGGAGGGTGCGTCCCCTGTGAACCCCCCCCCCCTCCCCCCATCCCCTGAATACGGAGGGAGACGATAAAGGGGCAATCATATCCCTTGACTACACTCGCGGGGTACAAACGTACCCCACGTACCCCACAATTGGAATAATATTAAAGACATTCGATTCTCAAATGGCGTTTTATTCCTATGCTAAAATAAGAAATATATATAATTTCTCATTTATATTAAAATTTTCCTAAAAAAGAAAAGGGGTACAAAACAACCCCATAGTGGACATACGTGTGCCAAAACCGCGAGTGTAGTCAAAGGATACTATCGGACGCGTCCGCAAGCCGCGGTTTATGGACGCGACCACTGGACGCGACTGAACAGTATGCACAGTGGTTTGGGACGCGGCTTGCCATATCTCTATCGGACGTCCGAAGCCTCAAGGTGACGTCCGCGACTGACGTCCGATAATGTACACGGCTCAATAGAAATTCATTACACAGTAACCTTTCAGTCGCGTCCATAAGCCGCAGCTTACAGACGCGTCCGATAATATGATTGCCCCTTCAAAAATTGCTTTTCGTGACTTATTATCGGAGTCACGAATGTCTTAGGAATACCCGGTAACCTGTCTATAAAACATAACATAGCAAGAAATAATGATGAAGTATGAAATCGGTTGTTTGACATTATAAATAAGATAAAAAACGAATCTACCGCGAGAAATTTGTACCACCCGACGTTTCGGCGACGTCGCAGCCGCCGTTGTCTAGGGTAGACTCGTTTCTTATCTTATTTATGATGATTATGAAGATTTATTAAGTAACGTGAACGACCCAACTTTGAGTAACATGAAGCACCCAACTTTGTATGCTACTCTCAATTTTAGAAAGCCGCCCATCAAATTTCTGCGGAAGCGTGCGTAAATGATTTTTATAGCCGCTGACATCTTCTCGCATCTCCATCAATAATCGATTACTTGCTCTAATGGTTTCTATCTGTTTATCCAATTACGGGCCCAAATCATCCTTTTTATTTTCTTTTTTTCCACCAATAGTTTCTTAAACAATTTTGTTACAAGCATTAGAATTATTATGTTGAGTTCTGTGCTGATAGAACTGACGGAACTAGCTTCCATTTTGGTCGAGAGCCTGCGTTTAACTAGCACGTGCGTACGATTGTTTGTTTTGAGCACACTCATTCAAGAGTATGCTTAAAACAAGTATGCTTGAAATAAGCAAATGTGTACAGCTAAGGAGTATGCTAATTTTGAGTATACTCATAAGCATGCTCATTTATGAGCATGTGTGTCAGTAGGTACCATTAGAATACGCATCTGGCCAGTGCCAACTCAGATTCTCCTCCTATGCTCATAATTCACGATGGCGTCCAAGATGACGTCTCGCCTCGGATGCAAGGCTGATTTCTATTCCATTCACTTTAAAATGCTGTTCCAGGTTACAACTTAGAATTCGCTTCCGCGGCCTCTACCCGGTGTTAGCGTTAATTCAGTTCGAATTTATCGCAGACCGTGGTACCCGTGGGATCGGATATACAACGGAACGTTTCAAATGTATAAAATCGAAGACTATCGCGGTTGTTTGACATTATAAATAGGATAGAGAACGAATTTACCGCGTGAAAATTTGTTGGAACCCTCTTCTTAAAATGTTCCCGCCGCCGAACGCCGAACGCAAAGACGTAAAACAGGATACAGTGAGTGTTGTGTGCAAGACGGATTTTCAAAATTCCCGCGCTCCAAGCCCGGCCCCCCACCACCGTTATAACCTACGCAGTGGCGGAAGCGGTATGCGGCCTACCCGCAAAACAACGGATTGACAGCACTTCAGTCTACCCTGGACAACGGCGGCTGCAACGTCACCGAAACGTCGGGTCCTACAAATTTTCACGCGGTAAATTCGTTCTCTATCCTATTTATAATGTTTCAAATGTAGTTGTCATCGGGGCAACAACCACTCCCAATTTTTAGGTTGACCATTTTTAGAACTTCCCGGTTATTCGCCGGAGTGCGCAGTCGATTGACTAATGCCGCACGATGCGCAAACCGCCCAGTAGCGCCTGAGGTCTTCTCTAGAGTATCCCCAGAGATCCACCTATCCACGACACAGCCTAAACAGGGTGCACAGATTCCTTTACAGGTTAAATCCTCTTCGAGGAGGCTACCCGTTGGGTGAGTTGAGCCGAACCCATAGACATATTAGAATAGATCAGCCTGAGAAATCGATTGAGGAATAGAAAGAGAAAGCTTGAATATGGCCCCTCCTCTATCATTGTTTAGTGGCGCATGCGCGGGACACACGTACCTATATATATCACTATGGCAACGCTTATATATCACTATGGCAACGCGTCGACGCTATATGTCTGCTATGTGATGATAAACGCGCAAGCGCGACTAGACAAGGATAGAGGGGGTGGATATGCAGCAATCTCTTTCTACTCCGCTATCGCATTCACTCACAGTCGACCTTCGTACTCCCGCGGTCTGTTCTAGTATGTCTATTTCCGAACCTCCCACCGAGGTGAGAGTTAAGCCAAACCAAAATGACAAACAGGTTGTATGGTCCAAGCTGCACGGAACCGTTAGCTGACCGCCATGTAAACATACATTTTCATCGCTTCATGTCATGCGATGCGACGCGCAAATAGATGCGATCTAATAAAGGTTCGATTGCGATAAAGGTTGCCATGATGTAGTTGTCAAGCCACCAATGGTACCAGAGGCACTGTAAATATCTACTGTGCTTCTATGTCGAGGCTGTTAGATATTCTTGAAGGTCTTAATCTCCCAATAAAATAATAAATTCGTTCCTGGATAGAGACAGAGAATCTCATTGCAGTTCAGTTTGTATACACGTGTTCTTTATATTTTCAGTGTTACTACAAGTTCTTGGATAAGCTGGCCTCTCGCGTTCTTCTTCCAGAACAACGACGATTCTGGCAACGATCTGCCTATCAGGTAAAGAGATTTTAAAAATAATGAATTGAATGAAGAACTTTTATGGTGTTGTAGAGACTATGTCACATTTTATAATTAGTTTACCCTGCCAGAAGCAATTCAAATTTATGGCTTGCAGTATTGCCACAGTAATAATGAAGTCAGACAACTTGAGTTGTCGACTACAACGGGCGAGCCCGTCATCACAGGGAGTTTATAACGATTAGTCATTCTATCTCCCTGGAGTGAGCGTAGAAGACTTTGGACAAAACAATCCAGCGTCTAGCTACGCCACAACCCGTTAGAGACCAACGCCTTACCGCGAAATAGCCAGTTGTGTTATCTGGCGGGCCCGACCCTTGCTACATATTGTGACCAGATTTCTCCGGTGTCTCGATTGGTTCCGAGTTCGAGGTCGCTTGCGCAATCCTCTCCCTTACGAAGCGGTGAAACGGTGTATACCGAATCTATCGCGGACCATGGCGTCCTTTGCCCGCCTCTTACCCGGGATCGGATGGCCAATGGTCAATTCAAGAGCAGTCGCCGTAAGGTAAGCAACCACCGCTCTATAGGAAACAATACAGCTTCCAGACTCCCCCGACTGTTAGTCAGAGTCGGGGGAGTCTGGAGACGCGCTGCTGCGCGGACAGCGCATCCCTCTCGTGGCCCTGACCGGGGCGTACAGAACGACGTCCACTCTTGCACTACCCGTCATCGCTGGCGTTCTGCCGATTGACCTGGAGATTCTGGAGCGTGCAGCGTTGTCGCGGTACCGCCGGGGCGAGCCGGTAGTCTTTCATGGCCTGTCGATCGACCCGGTGGCGCACCGAGCTGGGGAGTTTGCCCGCCTGATTCGGGTGGAGTCCTTGCGTGTTGGGCGCTCTCCGATTTGGTACCCGGATCTGGTCAGTTGTAGGAGCTGCTTCCAGTCGTTTGGCGAGTTTGTGGAGCACTGGGTGGCTTCTTGGGAGAGCATGAGGCCTCGGGATACCCCCCAGGGGGTACCCTCTTCCTTGGTGGCGTGATTCGGCGGCTACTTCCAGCCCGAAGTGCCCGTCTTTGTGTCCGTCTCTTTACCGCCCCGAGGGGCGTTTCGTTCTTTGCAGTATCCAGGGATTCCTCCCCCCCGTGGCTGCTCCGAGACCTGCCCACGGACCGTGCGCCTCCACCATCATCGTTTCTGGAGCGTCCTCTACCCCGCTTACCGGCCCTAAATTTATGATATTTGTTGTTTTTTTTTTCTTTTGTGAATATGGTAAATTTAGTATTATTTTTGTAAATTTTTCGTTTGTAAATACCTTTTATTTTAAATAAATGGGTTCTCGGGGCGGTACGGGGGGGGGGGGTGGTTTACCATATTTCACCCCCTGCGTGTTCTACCCTTCTGGTACGCGTAGGGTTGTCGTAGCATGACATCCCGGGCAGACAAGACGACCCTCGTCGTTATAACTGCCCGGGCGGTGGGCGGGGTTTGCTGCCCTCACCTATCGCCTTGAAACTCTTAACTGTTAGTCAGAGTGCTAACGGGCCCATGCTGGGTTGGCCACGAAGACCCATGTGTTCAGGGTCGGTCACACTCACGGGTCAACACCTATCCGACGGCCTCCACGCATGAGGTGCGAACCTGGGTAGGACGTTCGGGCGAAGGACCTCCCCTGGGAGTCAAACCTCTGGCGCTCCTGGACGGTCTGCGCACCGTGCGGCGCAAGCCAATCGATTGTACACTCTGACTAGATTAATGAATGAAAAAGTCTTTATTGCATACAGTAAAAAGTTATTTTCAAAAGACGTATACATTGACAGTTATTCAAGGGTTGTTTAGGTTGATGTTTCTTGGGATAATTATTTTCTATCGTTTCTAGGTTCCGCCACCTGGACACGATGGTGCGCCTAAAGAGTCCTGGACCGGACGGTCGCCGAGGATCCACACCATCGCCAGATCGCGACTCAATAAAGCAGCTTCAGAACAAGGCTTAAGCAATTTCTTAAGGACGGACGAAAATATGAAAATAAACCCTATCGCCATTTCCCCATTTTATGACAATAATTATTATAACCCAATAGTCGCGTCGTTGTACTAAATAATAGTTTATTCCATATTATTAAATGTTGCCTAGTTAATTATTATTAATATTGTAAATTAATTGATAAATAAATGAAGATAACTAGAATTCACTTTCTTTTAATGTAGGTAGGTTAACAGAAGTTAGCCTACCCATTACAATACAGCTACGAGTAATTGATATTGCTAGTTGAATAGTAAACGATATAAAAATATCAGTGACTTTAAGTACTAGACCGCGCGACTAGCCTGAAAATGCGTCAGCCGAAATGAGACAGTAGCATATAGTACTCCCTCTATCCTTGTTTAGTCTCGCATGCACGGACACACGTACATACGCATGTATGGCAACGATTATATACCACCATAGCAACGCTTCGACGCCATAAGTCTGGCTATGGACAAACGCGCATGCGCAACTAGACAAGGATAGAGGGGGGTCTCATATGCAGCTATCTCGTTCTATTCGGTGAACGCATTAACTCACAGTCCACCTTCACAAACACACTCTTTATTCTATTAGCCTATGGAAAATACTGGACCAAAGGCTAGAGATGGGCTCGGATCAGATTGTAGATGGAAAAACATAGCCACTTTTGCAACCGACGAATAAAACTTATTGGCGAAAGAATTTTTCAAATCGGACTAGCGCGGCGCGGCATTACCAAAACGCATTTATCTGAAAGCGGTGCGGTATAATTTTTCATTTGCTGGTTATCTGGGGGAGCTAATGGATCCTGTTGCAGTTGGGCCACTAAGACCCATGTGTGAGGGTCGGCCAAACTCACGGGTCAATAACATCCATCCGGCAGCCTCCACGCAGAAGTGCGAGCGTGGGTGGGATCCTGGCCTGCGGGCCAGTTCCCCTAGGAATCGTTCTTCGGGCACTCCTGAACGGTTTGTGCACTGCGCGGTGTGAGAAAATCGACTGTGCATGTCGGACTGATAGTCAGGGGAGTCTGAAAATGGCATTGTTTCCTATAGAGCGGAGGCGGTTGTTTACCTTGTGGCAGCCGCTATTGAAAAGACTATTCGGCTACGCGGTACCGGGTGAACAGCCGGACAAAGGATGCCGTGGTCCGCGGTAGATTCGGTAGACACCGAATCACTGCTACACAAGGGAGAGGACCGCGCAAGCGACTTGGTCTGCCCGCTGGGTTAACTACCCGGTGCCGGGCGATAAGGGTTGGTCTCTTGCAGGCTAGTTAGCGGAGCTAAATAGTGGGTTGTCATTGTCTAAGTCTTCTACGCTCACCCCACGGCTCAAAATAAGAACGATCACATATCGTTATACCAGCCTGGGGTGACGGGATCGCCTGTTGTAGTCGACACCGCCCAACTGTTAGTTATCTGGCTGACATGGACGTATTATGGGAAGAAGTGACCGTGGTAGCTTTATACTGCGAAGAGGCGGAGAGAATCAAAATAAATAAAAAGCCTTTTGCTATATGGGTGTATGATTTTCCAAAGCCTCTCTATTAAGAGGGATACACACAATTTGTCCATGACTCTTAAAAGACCTTGTTCAATTTCCCACTTATTTCAGGATGTCGAAAGAGAAGTTATATGAATTCTTGCAAATTATAAAGCCATATTGGGCTGCTCGATACATGTTTCCGTAGAGCAATAGGCGCGGAAGAAAAACTCATGGTGACAATATAAAGCTTCAATTATAAAGCTTCACTCATGCATCAGAACGCAAGATTGCCAGTGTATGAATGTCGACAGGGTGTCCTCCATTAAGTACTTGGGCTTGATGTTAGACAACAGACTGCGCTGGAAGGATCATTTAACGAATGTTGCGGCAAGACTGGGGAACATCTTAGATTTCAATACGCTAAGAAGTGTCTACTTTGCTGTCTGAGAGTCTGTTATTCGATATGGCATCCTTGGGATTGTGCGGCAAAAACGCTGCTGGCCACCCTTTACAAAGCGCAAAGGGCTATAGGTACTGAAACAAACTCAAACATATTCTTCCGATGACCTTTTCCGAGAGTATAGAGTGTTGAGTGTAAGAAAATGTTTGTGCTGGTAACTCTCACTAAATTCCAGAGTGCGTTAGGAGAACAGAAAAAAGCCAGCAATTTTGTCTGACAAGAATATCGAAACAAACAAGTTTTGCAATACCGCTCAGGAGATCCGCTTTTGACCGATCCACTTTATCTTATCTTGCCCCCAAAATTTATAATTGCCTACCACTGAACATTAAAGATTTTAAAATATCATATACCTACATTTAAAATTAGTTTGAGTGCCTACCTCTTAAATTGTACAAATGCAGATATTAAACACCTTATCTTACGAATTTTAATTAGGTTTTTAAGATATTTCTTTTAACATTAAGTATGATTTTGTTTATTTATATAAATGTAATATTATAGATTTCTCAAGATAATTAAAATAAATTGTCTACCTTGAAACAGGCGGCAGCCTAGTTAGGTTATGACTTTTGTATATTGTAATCTTGTGACTTTTGTATATTGTATATTGTGATAATTTGAAATCAATAAAATAATTTGAATTTGGAAAAACAATAAGGTGTATATTTATATGTAATTAATAATATTGGTCGTGCCGCGCCGCTCCGCTGCAGCGCCGCTCTTTTGCCGTTTGACCATGTTAAGGCCCTGTCAATCAGCTTGTTTTCCACGAGATCTGTCTTACTGCCGCAATTTGAATAGTTTAATTATTTATGATAGAATTTCACGTATACAACAAGATGTTCGGTACCTTAAATCCATTACTTCGGTGATTAATTAATTCTGTAGGTCCATGAAACTGACCAGAAAGTAAAAATTCAAGATTTTGAAGCTGTGGAATTTAGAACGCAAAATTTTTCTATAGTCTATTTGATTTATATGGGCCATAGACACATTTAGTATGCCATTTTTTTCAACAATTGAACCGTTATTTTGTTAGCTTTCATGCGGCAAATACTGGCATTAAGCGAACATGGGGGCTTTCAAAGCAAAGAAGAAGCAGATGTAGACGGATTGAAACGAAACGTCATATTGACAGTTCTCTATTGATACGATTCAACAGTGCGATTCAATACGATTCGTCTCTTGCGGTGTAGCGTTTCTCTCGATTTGAATAATAATTATTTTTAAAATCACAAGATTTATTGTACAATAATGGTTTTGCTCTTATTACGAAACCATTTTGCGTAATAGGCTTCCGAAATTCTTTTTCATTGAAAAGAGAAAGGGGGGAACAATCTAAACGAGCGATGGCCGATGAGACGCTTTTCGACTTATTACATTCGGAGATAATTAATTACGCATTGGAGCAGAATACTGACATTAAAAAGGTACGTCTCTTCAGGATTCTGTAGGTGCCCATTGTGGATTATTACAACGATTTTGTGGCTTGGCTGTAAAGATCGTGACGGTTTCCAATACAACAGTAAATTTGCAGTGATCATCCACCTAACCTTTTCAGTCACCATCCACTAAACCTTGTCGTTCATAGTGCACTGTATAGAGATAGGAGAGAGGTAGCGAATGGTTTCATGCAGCTTGGGCCATAAGATCCAATGTGTTCTCGGGTCGGCTCAACTCATGATTCAGCTCCTATTCAGTAGCCTCCCCGCGCAAAGGACTACACCGGGAAGGACTCCTGCATGTCAGATCTCACAGCTGGCGGATCGGTTTCCCCTGGGGGAGTGCCCTCCTCCTCCACTGGACAGTGTCATCCAATCGGTTGCGTCATCAACCTTGCGTAATCGGTTGTCATCAACCTTGCGGCGTCATCCAATCGGTTGTGCACTTTGACTAATTACTGAAGGAGTGTGGAGACTGGAAATATATTCTAAGCAGCGCGCATGAATTTTGTCCTGTTAACCCCTCGAGCCACGAGATTTCGCGAGCACATGAAAGACTATGTATAATTATGGAAATTTTAGATTTATTATGGCGGCCGACCAAAATATTAATTTCTCCCAAACCGTTGTTGCACTTAAGAATTGTTGCATATTTAGAAATTTAGAATACTAACTTTAGAGTCCGATCGGTCCCAACGAGGCGTAACTGTGCTTTTACGTTTGAGTCCGATCGGTCCCCCTGACGCTCGAGGGAACGATATGCCAATCTTGAAACGACCTATGGGCCTCCCGATCCCGAGTGGCATCGCGGGCACAGGCCGCCCAGGTCTGCGATTCATTCATATTGAATTACCACTGTAATACAGGTAGTGGCCGCGCAAGGCACTTAATTTTCGTAACCAGTCGGGAGGACGGAGGTATCTTGAAGGAGGTAGTAGTAGTAGTAGTAGTAGGTAGAGTGGGGGGCTTGTTTCCAGCCCTTGGTGTCACCTAGATCTGTAAGGTCTTTTGTAACTGCCCACTATGTGGTTAGGTCAGTGGTCAGCTAGTAGCCCGGTACTTCTTACCAGTCCAAGTAGATCACTGACCTTCAAGTTGGGCAGATCGCTGGGTTCGAGAAAGGCTCGTCCCAGTAAACTGTGTCTTTTGGCGGCGAGCCCTGGACAGCGACCAACAATGTGTAAGCTGTGTTCAGGTTCCTCGCCACATATTCGGCAGTCCTTGCTCTCGGTCAAGCCAAGGTTGAATAGATGAGCTCTAAGGGTCGTGTGTCCGGTCAGGAGACCGATAGTGGTTCTAAGGTTCTTCTTGCTCATGTCAAGTAGGGCCTTGGTTTTCTTCTGTAGTGGTTGCTCCATCATGGCTTTTGCCTGGCGACATCCCTGGTTCTGTTTCCAGGAAGCCCGATGTTCCTGCTCCAAGCACTCCCTGATGATTTTTTTACCTGTAGCGAAAGGGACCCCTACAACTGGCTCCAGTGGGCATTCCAGTGTGCCCAGTTTTGCCAGTCTGTCGGCCTCTTCGTTGCCGGGTATGCCTTGGTGACCCGGTATCCATATTAGAATGATTTTGTTGGATTTTCCCAATTTGTTGAGCTCCTGCATGCAGTCCCAGACCACAGACGATTCTGTGGTGGCTTTAGCCAGAGCGTCCAGTGCTGCTCTGCTGTCAGAGCAGATGAGGATTTGTCTGTTTTTTACCTCAAGTCGACCTCAAGTGTAGTTTTATGCATTCCAATATAGCAAATACCTCGGCTTGGAAAACCGTGGCGTATTGTCCAAGGGGGATGCTGATTCTGTGGTTGGTTTCGGGTCCATACAGGCCTGCCCCAAAACGTCCATTTGTTCCTGAACCGTCGGTTAACCAGGCGTCTGCGTTGTGGCTTTGGAGCCACTGCGGATTTTTCCATTCTTCCCTGGTGGGGATTAGGATTTTATAGGACTTCTCTACCGATTTTTTTTCCGTAGTCGATCCTGGGTCAGAGTGAATGGGCTTTTGTGGAGGAGGTTTAGCTCAGGATGATTGTGCCCTCCTCGCTTCCACTCGCCCAAACACTTCAGTCTGTATGCTGTAAGTCTGGCGGAGTGGATAGTGAGCTTGTCCAGAGTCGGGCAGCAGAGTGCCAACTCTAATCCCGCTGTTGGGGTGGTCTTCATGACGCCAGTTGCAGCCCTCATTTAGTTATGTTTGTCTCGAGCTTTTTCACCCTGGACCACTAGACTATTGCAGCATAGGTTAGTCTAGGCAGCAGTACTGTCCTATAGAGCCATAAGGCGACCCTAGGTTTGAACCCCCAGGTTTTTCCCATGGCTCTTTTGCACGTCCACAAAGAGGCATAGAAGGTTGTTCTCTTGCGCTCGAGGTGGTGCTTCCAATTGAGTTTTGGGTCTAGATAGACTCCAAGGTATTTGACTTCTGTAGCGTATTCTATCTCCTTATCCCAGAGCTTGAGACACTCAACGGGTTCGGGTTTGTATTTTCTGGTGAAAATCATGGCCTTAGTCTTGCTTGGATTAGCGGACAGACCTCTGGCCTGGCACCAGTCTTGGGTGGTCTTAAGCGCTTTGTCCATGAGCTCCTTAAGTATTGATAGGAAGTTTCCTCTTACTACTATGGCCACGTCATCAGCGTAGCCGTAGACAGAGAACCCTGAAGGAGGTATCTAGATAGAGATAACCAAAGAGCTTGCCAAAACTGGTAGCCAGGGGGCGAGGTGGCACCATTGGCTTACCTTCCTAGTGCCTTACCGTAAGGCATTAGCCTCTGGCGGGTTTGTGGCTTTGCTGGACGGTGGACAGAACGATCATTATCGTTAAAACTTCTTGAGGTGATGGGTTCACCCGTTGTAGCTGACATCTTCAAATGTCCGTAGAGACGAAATTATAAAAAGCAAGAAAACTACCGTTATTACAATTCATACGTATCCAACCGGTGAATTTATGGCTCTCGGACATGTCAAAATATACTAGAGGTAGTAATATACAACCTACTTTAAGTAACAGGTAGTTATTACAAGCGTTTTGCATGATACTTGTTTGAGTATCTTGCCTATTTTAAAGACAAATAGAAAACCTAATAAATTCAGTATCATAACTGAATCAAATCATCAAATATAATCAAATCTTATAAACAGTCAAAATATGTTTTATGTAATAATGTAAGATGCGCTTAACCGTTCAGGCCTCGGCCCCTCAGCCGATTGACAAGTTGCTGTCCCAAAAAAAATTAGTAAAAATTAGTAAAAAAATTGAATTACGACACTGTCTCACCAAAACATTAATTACTGCCAAACCACTGTACCCATAATTAAAATGAAACATATTAACATAATAAAACATAATAAAATCAAACAAATTAAAATAAAATTAAAACGGGGCCGTCACGCTGAATCGTTTTGTGGCCGATATCGGCCAGTCGGGGCTTGAGGGGTTAAAATATGTTTTATGTAATAATGTTTCAAATGTAGATGCGCTTTTGATATAGATGCACTTATCCTGCCTTACCTTGTGTGTACTCAGTATGTTAAATACACATATTTTATTTCTCTACTAGCTAAACCCGACCACGCTTTCCTGTGGCTCAGTCTAATATGAAATCAATGGGAAAGCCCTATGTCAAAACGCACCGAAGGCTTCACCGGTGCGGGAAGACTTTTGTCGCGCATATTCCAATGCATTTTTGTGTCAAAATTCCAATGCATTTTTGTGTCAAAATTCCAATGCATTTTTGTGTCAAAATTCCAATGCATTTTTGTGTCAAAATTTCATTTTACTATAAAAACACACACATATTCGAATGCAAAGTTGTATCAAAATTTCAAATCAATCAACCTACTACTTTTCAAGTTTTGCGAGTACGAACATACGCAGGCTGAATTTTAATATATAAAGATAATACTTTATCTATTAAAACTTTTTTCCTTCAGAAAAGCAAATAAAATTACATGATTTTTGTGGGCGACACGAGGGGCAAACTGCAAAATCGGTGACTTTCGTTCGTAGATACATGGCTACACTGACCACGACCAGTCCTTAGTCCCGAATCCTCATTTTTCCCTAGAATTATATAAATTTTATGATGAGGCAGATCCAGATTGGTGAATTCCAGATTGGTGAGATCCAGATTGGTGAATCTGGGAGCTAACGGGCCCATGATGAGTTGGCCACGATGACCCATGTGTTCAGGGTCGGTCACACTCACGGGTCAACACCCATCCGACGGCCTCCACGCACGGGGTGCGAACCTGGGTAGGACTCTGGCCAGCGAACCATTTTCCCCTGGGAATCAAACCTCTGGCGCTCCTGGACGGTCGGCGCACCGTGCGGCGCAAGCCAATGGATTGTGCACTCCGACTAACATATTGAGATGTCAACCACAACGGGCGAACCCGTCACCGCAGGACGTTTTAACGATTCATCGTTCTATCGACCGTGCAGTGAGCGTAGAAGACTTTGGACATAACAAATCCGACGTCTAGCTACGCCACAACCCGTTAGAAAACGGGTTGTGGCGTACTCCGACTAACAGTCGGGGGAGTCTGGAAACTGTATTGTTTCCTATAGAGCGGGGGTGGTTGCGTACCGTACGGCGACTGCTATTGAAATGACCATTGGCCATCCGATCCCGGTTCAGAGCCGGGCAAAGGACGCCTTGGTCCGCGATAGATTCGTTATACACCGTTTCACCGCTTCGTAAGGGAGAGGCCCGCGCAAGCGACCTCGAACTCGGAACCAATCGAGAGACCGGAGAAATCTGGTCACAATTGGAAGTAAGGGCGCGAGTGTCTCGAGCCGCCGGGTAGTATTCCTGGCTATCTCGCGGTAAGGAGTTGGTCTCTTACGGGTTGTGGCGTAGCTTGACGTCGGATTGTTATATCCAAAGTCTTCTACGCTCACTGCAGGTCGATAGAACGACTAATCGTTAAAACGTCCTGTGGTGACGGGCTCGCCCGTTGTAGTTGACAACTCAATATGGTGAATTCCATGGAAGCTCATTTTGTATTGTTCTCTTGCGAATACCTCATAATACATAAATGGCAAGCTTCCGCTAGTTCATCTGTCTTGATTCTTTTCTATGATTCTAGGATACTAATCTATCAATAGTCGAGTACATCGGTTTCGCATCTGGCTATAAAATAATGGAAAGATTAACGAGAGAGTGGCCCCGTTTTAAAGACGAGCTGGATACAATGAAATTCATCTGCACAGACTTCTGGACGTGCATTTATAAGAAGCAAATCGACAATTTGCGGACAAATCATCAGGGAGTGTACATGTTGCAGGACAACGCTTTTAGATTCCTAACGAGATTTTCAAATGCGCATCAATATTTGGAGTTTGCGCCGAGGGTGTGTATTTATTTCTTTGTTAGGCATATATTGATTACGACGGCCAAAAATTTAGAAGCCTATGCTTGCACCTTATAAGAATAGAACTAGTATAACGGACCGCCTAGGTAACTACTCATACACCCGCTACGTAGTGTATGCCTCGCCATCCTAAAGTTTTTTACACCCGCGGCGGAGGGTAGTCCAATGGGACCTTCGCCATTTTTATTTAAAACTTGTAGAGCATCAATTATCCCGATCGATTAGGAAATAGGGACATTAGTAAAAATCGTTAATCCGGATAAACAGTCACTAATTTTTATGTAAGCGGATGCGTAGGCGATGAATTACAAATAAATACGTAATAGTTTATCATAAATTTTTCAAAGCCTTCCAACAAGCACAAAAGCCATATAAGAAGTGCCAAATATAGCTTTAGGCTGATTAAAAGTCACGTAAAGGCGTTCAGATTAACTCTCAGCTTTGTAAAGGTGTCATTTAAAGCAATTTGGCTTATATTACCTTTTAGTCTTATAATTTAGTCTTATAAAGCCTTTTAGCGAATAAGGGTGGTATAATCGCTATAAAGCATACTAATTTATAACCATTTGATAACTAACAGCTGCATAGTAGTGGAATAAATAACCTTTATAGATCAAACAAAACAAAAGCTACTACATTACCCTTACTCCACCAAAAGCTGTATATTGGCTACAAGACCCACCCTTATACAGCCTATAGTCATATAAAAGTGCAGTAATTGCTTTACAAAGAGTTAAAGCTTTATATTTGTCACTAGGCACTCACGCAGCTTATAGTTGTATAAAGGTTATATTAATGTTGCAGATGCAATAAGCAAATTGGCAATAAGCCCTTTTTTTCAAATCTTTATAACCTAAAATTTTGTATTATATTTTTAAAGGCATTTTAGGACATAAAATACATGTAATGTAGGTAAATCTTATTTCAAAGTGTGTGAACTATACCCAACAAGTGTTTTTTTTTATTGCGAAAAATAAAATTAGGCGCGTAAAATTTTTGTTAGACATGTTACTTAATATTGTCGATGAAATGATATCTGCAGGAGAATTTGGTGTATTAAACTACAATACAATCATTTTAAAGTCAATAAAATACAATATATTAGTAGCCATTAGGAATTCTATGTTTGCGACGGCAAATGATCATGCAGCTTCCTTTTGTTACCATTCTATATCATTTCAAGGCATTACCCAACTAGAAGTTGTAAAAAAATATCAATTGGAGACACTTTTACAGCTGCTGGCTATATAAAGGTGCCACAGCAAGCGCTATAAGTGCTTTATAAGCCCTTAATCAGCTTTCTTATACCACCAAAGGTAACCGGTATAACCGCTATTCAGCCACTATTCCGCTAAAAGCCCTATAAAAAGCGCCTAATCCGGTGGTATAGACGTTATATAAACGTTTATATGACTGCTATATGGCCAGTTCTTGTGACTAAAAGCTGTAGCGATAACGTTGCCGTGACCGTTATATAGCCAATTTATGCTACTTGGGCTGGGCTTGATATGCACGTCGCTCGATCAAAATTCAAAAATATTGTTGCTTGAATCATGTCCGGATAACCAATGAACCGGATAACTAATGTACATATGATCGATGCTTTAATGTATTCTTCATAATAAACTGATTTGAAAATCATCTACATTTTTATTTAGACCTCAAAATATAGTGAATTTATCCAAAAATTAAACACAAAAAATACTTTTCCTCTGTCACAAAGGAATAAATCAAAAGGTCAAGTTTTTGTGTAGAATTTTCTCCTGGGAACCGATTTTTTAGATACAATGGCATAGATCTTTGTTTTAGCTGTAACTTCTTTTCCACAAAAAATTTAGACTAATCACCATAGTAACAAATGACAGTCATGAAAAGAGCTTTTCGATGACATAATATGTCTGCTCATTATTGGTCGGTGGGAACATTTTGTCCTATCCTTTTTAGTTGTCGTTCTACACAATTGCTATTAATTAATCAATATTTTCAATGTTAGGGAGGATTTAGTGTGACTTTTTTATTTTTCAGTACGTCGCATACACGTGTGGACTGATTCGCGGAGGGCTAGCAAACCTAGGAATAAATAGCGTTGTTACGGCTGAGGTGCAGACAATGCCGTCTTGTAAATTTCACATACAGGTGCAGAGATCGTAACCGTCAATAACGATACGAAACGCTTAGATTATTCATTCCAATGCACGGCCATTTTTTCTCCATCTAGCTATGTAATTGTTTATTATGCTACTTTTAGTATATCATGTCTATGTTAAATATAATTTATCATAAATAAATATACCTATCAGGAAAATTGTACATTTTGATTTTTTAAAATGTATATTCCAGCCCCACCCCACCACCATTTATTCCTATATTTGTTCGTAATTAATTATTAATTAGCTTATTCAACAATGTGCTTCATTTATTTAAAGACAGTCTAAGTACAAACTCACATTTTATGTTTAACTCGTTGACCTCTGTTTTTCGTTCGTCCATTTGTGTTGTTTTTTTATTGGTCCAGGCAAATCTAAAGCGCTATCAACAGGCAATTGATCGCTAGGCTTATTATCAAGGTCTGTAGATTTATTTTCTCGTTGAACTACTCATTAGCGATGGTTACATTTCGCCCATTTTGTTTCAAAAACTGAATTCTCTACCTCTTCCTAGCTCAATTATCTGTGTGTAATGTATTTTCTGACAAAACTTTTGTCAGTATTACAACCACAAACTTAATAGGGACTTTGATAATGATGATTACAACATTTAGCTTTATTAGCCATTGGTTATATAGCAAATTAGATTGCTGTCTATATGGTATCCTATCTAGAAAAATATATATATACCAATTTTAACCCCGCATCCCTATTTAATTTTAAAATGGGGTTTTAAATAATGATATCCCGATTTAACTTTAAAACGGGAAAACAAACAAATGTTTATTATAGCTATTATTTTAGTATTATTTATATAAATATGTCAATTTTTTATTTGGTATACAGGTTTCAATACATACTAATTACGCACTTTAATTTCAGATAGACTAATAAATAACATTCTATCTCTCCGTATTACTTGTGATGTAATCAGCCTATATAAAAAATGCAATAGATGGTACTAATAATTGAATCTTATTATTGTTGTCATCGGATAAATCACTGAGATTTTATCAGTCCTTTTAGGTAAGACCTTTAATTATCGGTGTTATTATAGATGGCCAAATAAATTGCTATTAGTTTTACCATGAATGCTATCAGCGCCACTTGCATTTTGCCAGCGCAGGAAGGTTGCCAAAATGTACTATGGAGTTAAGCAGTCTAATAGCATATACAATCAATCTTTAAGGTTTTTATCTGTAATGACAAGGACACCATAATCTGAAGTATGCAGTCATTATGTATTTCTCTGTAATATTTGGCGGAGAAGATGGAGGTTCATACCACCATGCCTCCGTCATGTTGAATATTTTCGCAAAGAAACTACTGTAATTTTGGATATTTACTATGGAAGCTCAGCCCCCATTATATCACTAAGGGAGGTGGGGGTTGCTTCCCGATCCTAGCTAGGTATCTGTAGGTATAATCGATAACAAGTTGTGATAGCACCTAAATATCGATACTTTATGCGATAGATATCGCATAGCTGCATTTCTTGATTTACCTGCACTGCACATGTGTTATTTTGCCTCTGTTCATTCGATGGTAACTCACAGCGTGGAGTTATGGCGGCGAGCAGCCAACAGACAGAGCTTTCATTATGCAGAACCGTGTCGTCCGCACAGTAGCGCCGCAAAGGCTGGCATATGTTGCGGCCCAGCGGCTCACAACAAACTCAGTGTTAACATTCGACAATCGCAATCACTTGGTGCGCTTAAGAAGCCGCCTCGAGAAGTATCCCACAGATAAGACGTTTTACTCACTGGGGGAATACTACTCGTGCAATGACTACAATCTTATAATGCTTTTCTTTGTAATGTAATTTTTTAAATTTCTTTGTATTTTCTAACATTTAATACGTTTTCATGATATATTTACAATAAAAAATCTTTGCTTACCTATATTATGACTTGTATACCATTATGCTAATAAAATGAATATGAATATGTTTATGAATATGAATATGTACATTGAAATGATCTTCACAGCGAGGTATATTTTTATCGATAGCGGCTTTGCCATTCCTTTGCATTTGACAACACCATCTCATTAATTGAATTTAAAAACACGAAAAAAAATATTTGTTTGGCATTTTATGACTTGTATTAGTACACCGAGGACTATACAATATCTATACGGTATCTTGTAGCAACAAATCCACGAAAAGTCAACTGCCGTAAGCGGAGCAGATTTTTGCAAATTCCAGGCGAGAGAAGCTCACGTGCCTGATGACAACACAGTTAAAACGGTCAGCCCGAGCGGCTGAATTAAAATGTTCAACTTTCGGCATTTTCACAGGCGCAATCGCATCGCAGAGCAGTTACTTTGCTGATGACACATTTTTTTTCCAATCCTATTCCGAGCACTGAGCAGTGGACAACTTCAGCAGGATCTTGACAAGATCAATGCTTGGGCGAAAGATTGATTGCTTTTACCTTGAACACCGAGAAAAGAAGAGTGCTCTATATCGGTAAAGCAACCCTAACTCAATACTTTCTGGCAAACGCCCAATTAGAAGAAGTTAAGCAACAAAAAGATCTTGGAATAACAATTAGTAATGATCTCAAATAAGTAAAACACAGTTGCAATCGCTAAAGTAGCCAACTCTACACTCTATCTGATAAGGAAGGCGTTTTAACATCTGTCAGTAGAGTAAAATAAAATACAAACGGAGCTGCCATGGAATTCACCAACCAAAAATCGGGCCCATCATATATAATTTTTAGACTTCTGGGAGGTGAAGGGTGGATTCCGGACTAACGACCGGCGGTGGTAGGTTTAGGACAGCTGTCTTGCCACATGTGAGCGTTCACCTTACCACCCATTCACTCCCCCTTCGAAGCCATAGAATTTGAGCGGTTTACATGAATTATAAGATCGCTCAGAATTATTCAGACGGACTTCTATCAAACTAAGAAGACAAAGAGGGAGACCTGATTGAGACATAAAATTTTCACAAAATATTGCGATGTACCTGGGCTAAAAAAATTTAAGCTTTCCTAGAAAAATTATCTAAACCCGCAATTTGCGCATCTCAAAAATCTATGGCTTCGAAGGGGGAGTGAACGGGTGGTAAGGTGAACGCTCACTTGTGGCAAAACAGCTGTCCTAGACCTACCACACCCGGTCGCTATTCCGGAATCCACTGCTCACCCCCCAGAAGTGTAAAAAAAATGTATTTGATGGGCCCGACTCCGGTCGGTGAATTCCATGGCAGCTCCGTTTGTATTTTATTTTATTTACAAAATCAACGTCAACTCAAATCTTCGAGGTCACTGCAAAAATCTCAACCATGCAACATTTAAATCGAATCCCTGTAAAATAGAGTGGTGGACAGGTGGAATAAAATACAATTTGAAGTGATTAGTGCAAGCTCTATCAATCAATTTAAAAACAGACTCGATTTGTACCTAAAAAGCTTTAAACAATCTGATCTGGTCGTATCAGCAAAGCTGCCTGTCCAGAATAAATAATAATAATAATAATTTTGAGAAAAATCAGTTTTGATGATATATTCATAATCGTTTTAATGTCATATTAATATAATCATATGTCATATAATATAATCATATCATATAATATAACCATAACATATGTCACATAATATAATCATTCGTCAACGTCATTTTTTTCTTTTTTCCTATAAACCAAAAATCGGGATGAGCACATTGGATATAATCGAGGTTTGGGTTATTCGGGAGTTGGCATAAAGCATAGGGCAGTTTTAAAGTTAGCCCAAAGCTGTGTTTGAGCCTGAAGACATCATCAGTTTGGCTAGAGACAGCCAGGATTTTAACTAGCTGATGAGACATTTTGGTTTTGGGGACAAAATAAAAAATGCCATATTTGTTAAAATGCTTTTATTGTTATTTTGGTAATTGAATGGACAATTATGTTATAAAATGGAATGTTATTGCAAACCAATATTGTGATTTATAATGCTTCCATCCCAACTTCCAGAATAGAGCATGTTTGGATTACTCGGTTCGAAACATAAAGTGCGGACGTCATCTGTGTGCGAATCACTTTTGTAAACTATGCTTAGATTGTCACCATCGATTGTTCCAACGTAGACCGATTTACTCTCGCAAGCAATACCCAGAAGATTGGATCTGAAATATAAAAAAATACGTATATTAGAAAGTTTGCTTCTACTCTTTATGAGATTTCACAATAGGCGAATTTATTATCATACGACAATCTCTTGTAAGCAACCCTACTATAAAGTGTCTATATGTGTGTAAGTGTGTGTCTTGTAATTGCATTCAATCGACAGAATTGAAATGCGATTCCATTAATTTTATCTCAACAAAGTGTACTACATTTCTGGAAAGCATGACAATTTAACTTTTTGGCGCCAAAAGAACCTCTTTTAATGACTTTCTGTTAGTTTTTTAAATATTATATTCATCGGCATTCGTCAAACTAATGGTTTATCTATACTAATATTATAAAGAGGTAAAGTTTGTGACGTTGTAGGAAGTAATCTCTGGATCTACTGAACCGATTTTGAAAATCCATTTACCAATAGAAAGCCACGTTATTTGTGAGTGTCATAGGCTATATATTAATCCGAAAAATGAAAAGACTTTTTCGTGGTAGTCGGACTTGCAAAGTAAGTCGGAGAAAAAGCGGTCGAACGAAAACGTTTCTAACTAACGCTGCCTTAACGATGAGAGATATATGATTAAGTTCTACAGAAAAGTTGTAGAGCTTGATAATGCCTACAAAAAAGTCAGCGACAGCATACGTCTAACTTTTATATTTAAGTCACAAAAAGTAGTATTTTATATTAAACAAATAATTTAAATCGTTAGGACATGTTTATTGGTCATATTATCAACAATTATGAATTCTTATCAAAATAAGTAAATTTATCGTCTCAAGTATTTAAAGCAAAAGACTTTTCCCTTTTACTGCATAAACAGTTAAAGAGATAATACGCTCACAAATAATTCCCTCACAAGAAGACACTCAGAAATAACGGTATTATAGTCAAATTGGCATGCAAATACATACATAGATGCAGTAAAAATATAACCCTTCTTTTGGTAGTCAGGAAATAAATCATAGCACTCAGTACTAACCGAACCACACTCATAATTTCATCACAGGTAAAAAGTTTTACCGCCCAACGAAGTGGGCACGGGTCAGCTAGTTAAATATAAAGCATTCTCATGCAGGGCATATAAGGTATGAAAGAGTTAGGCTGATGTTAGTTTATCCACTAACAATGTGTCGTAGCGGCTTCTAGTTGAAATCTATTCTGGTGGACATCCAAGTAAAGATTAGACCCGGAAGAGTGGGTTCTACTTGGAATGTCAATGATGTAATTTGAGATTTGCGGAATTTGAGATCGAAGAAATTGGTCAGTCAAAGATACTGGAGTTTGTAGAAAACATCGAACTGGGGAAAGAACTATAAGCAAATTTAGACATAAAAGATCTGCAACGGACGCAGTGCACCTGGGCTTAAACCCCTAACGCCATTGCATCTAATCATCTATTGCTCCCTCGATTCTAATGATCAACAAACTTAGTTGTACTCTATATTTTGGAAACTGTTACTTACTGCGGATTTTTCACTATTCTTCTCATCGCCGTCGGGAATTCCTTGAATTGTTTGACCACACCGCTACTGCTATCGCCGAGCCCTCCTCGCAGATCGACCAAAACCAAGTTCCCAGCGTCGTCTCCACAGAGAAGTTCATTTTCAGAGTGCCAGCACACACAGCATACTCCGCACTGCATAGTCGCTAAAGCTTTGAACAAAATAAAAATCATGACATAAGAGATCAAATAAAAATAAAATTAACACAGCTGGTTTCTTTTTAATTCCCTTTTTTACCCAAAAGACTAGTGCCTTTTTGTGGAACCCACCTCATCTACTATTGGCAATATCTTCTAGGCGGGCATTTATAGTGTCCCGCGCCCAACGCTGCTTAACTTCGGTAACAATGGGAACCGATGTGTCAACGTGGGTACGGACGCTACTGGTGCGGTTGACAGAAGGCAAATATAAAGTAAGTAAAACGTAGGCTTTTGACCAAAATGACTTTTTGATACCAATCAATCAATCTAATCCAAAACGGTTTTTTATGCAATACCTCCATGCAGGACAAAAAAAAATATTTATCTATTCAACATTTAAAAAAATGCAAAATCTCCAATTGGCAGATTTTGCTATAGACGATGCGATAAAATTGTGCAAAACTCACCCAAGAAAATGTATATAAATATTGCAAAAACTGGAGATAATCGTCATTTTGTTCTGTCGGTTCTTATTTATGATTATAGCGGTCAACGATTCAAAACATACTTCTTTCTTTAGCAGCGGAGGCAGTGTCCCAAATCGCAACACTCTTATCGAGGCTGCAAGATACGAATACAGATGTCGACTCAGGCTTCACAGCCACTTGATTGACAGAGTGTTCGTGGGCCGTATTGTATGACACACTCGCCACCATGTCCGTCAGGTTCCAGACCTGTCAAAAACAAAAGAATGATTGCTAGTTTAGCTTGGCTATGCTTTGATTTCTGATACTGTGGTGCGCTATTTGAAAACCTCGTTTTTCACCTAAACGAGGGCGCTCTGAAAGTTTCCGACCCAACAAATAAGGCATTATTTCTCAAATTTATTTTAATTTTTCTAGATAACCTCCTTGTAAGTTTACACACTTCTCTCAGCGATGCTCTTATCTCATTAACCCGTCCAAGTAAAACGAAGATGCGACTTTCTCTGCAAAATGATTGTTTACGAAGATGATGACCTCCTCATTTGACGAACTCTGTCCTCCAAGTGCAACTTTTAGCTTAGAGAACAGAAAATCGTTGCTTAGGGCTAGATCTAGTGAGCAAGGAGGGTCAGGATCAAGAGGAGGGTCAAGGCCTATCTAAATAACAAAACATGTGCTCAGCAAAATCTCATAGTTTTCGAATTATACTAGATTTTTGAAGAAATTGAAAAAAAAACTACGGCTGTGCAACATTCTTTTGATTCTCTTGAATAAAAAAACTCCTTTTATTGGTACCTTTTCCCAAATATTCCTAAATAGTTACACTATCCGCAATTACCTTTAATTCTCCCTAAAAATAAAAGTAACTCAAATTCACTCAAAAACTACGACATTTTGATGAAAACATGTTTCACAGTATACCGAGAGAACAGTAGATGCACTCTCAAGCGACAGGGGATTCCGGGGATAGTGTGCGAGGGAAGTGACAGAGGGGTACGTCTTGACGAACGCCTTTGGTTAGCGTTACGCACGTGTAAAAGTTGGAAAATTTCTCAAAACGTTTAAATATCTGACATGGAGTAGTAGTAGAGATATGGCAGCCATATGCGAGCCCTTGGACTCATGACGTAGCTCGCTTCGTTTTCAATTTTGTTTTAAGAGACGCTACTGTCTGGTATGCCGTGCATGTTTTGACAATTAGGTAGGTCTTGACTAAAGCTATCACCACCTTAAGTCTGTTGGTCCAGTTTTGGCACATATTGTATATATTAGACGATTGAGGGGACTCCTGTATATATTTTATTGTAGGAGTAGGATTGCTGAAAGGTGTATGAAATACAAACTTTGATGCAACCGTCGGCTGCTCCTGTTACGGCGCTATCCGGTGAGTTAAGACAATCCATGGATAAAATTCCGGCATCGTGCTCCGAGACACACTCAGATAATTTCCATTTTCCGTTGAGCCAAACGGAGTCGTTGGAGCCGCGAGTGAACACGCTAAGGCAGCCACTATCCTCCGCTAACGCTATCTGTGGGAAGAATAGAAAAAAAGGATGGAAAAAACACAAGATTTAAGGAAATTAGATACTGCGTTGAGATTTGTATGGTAGTGCAGACTTGGGAAATGACATTATCGCATGTGTAAATAAAGTTCAGGCGAATATGAAATTGAAATGGTCTTTATTCTGTATTCAATTAATTGTTCTTTACTATTTGCCGCTTGGCATATAGTGGCATGTAATGGTAATAGGTTTTCCAAAAAGGAACCATAATTCTTAGATAAATATAGTTTTCAATACAATTATAATAAAATGTTTCTAAAATAGCATGGAAAGCAATTAATGAAAAAAAAATTGTTAGACGCCCCCTTACGGATGGTCCCCAAGTAAGAAAATTTCCACTATCTGCAGGATGTGGAATTTCCACTATCTGCACTATGTGTATCAGTCATTGTTGCACTCCCATTCACCTCGGCCAGTATCCATGTTATCCCGACTCCACAGTATGACTGCTGTCATGCGGTTTGCGCTCTGATCCATCTTTTCTTTAATTGTCCCATTGCTAACAATTACCTCTTATGGGTTTGTGGCGGAGCTTGAAGGTGACCTCTTCTGTCCAAGTCTTCTGCGCTCACTCCAGGGAGATAGAACGACTAATCGTTAAAGCTTCCTGAGGTGACGGGCTCGCCCGTTGTGGTTGACAACTCTAGTTGCTAATAATTACCCTAACTTCCTTTCGGACCTTTTAGACCTCAACATTCAACACCCTCTTAACATAGATTTCTTCATCTACAAAACCCTTTGTGATGTTCGTCTATACTGTTTTTGCGTTAAATATATGTGTTTCGTCCTTTTGTTCTCTATATATTAATTATTATTCACTTTGTGTTTCCGTCGATGTTTTGTTTGTTTCAGTGTCGTCCACCAACAAAACCAAGTTTCCTGCTATTGCCATGGCATACTTGGCAGAAATCACCCTCTTTGGGTGGAGTCACTAGAATAAAAAGAAGATCCCCATCAGTCTAAATAGACGACTTACCCGCGAGGAATCCAAGAAACAGCCATCGGTAACGCCGGTCGGCAGTTCTAACTGTGGTCTCTGTGGATTTTGATATGTGGCGACAGCATCTCCGGGTGTTTTATTAATGGTCGCTGCACCATTCCAGTACCGTCCTGTCAAATCACAGCTACCGACTAGAGTCGTACCGTCTGGAATGACAACAAACTGTTATTGCTTATACTAGACTATGCCGATGTTTGCTACCTTGACGTCACTGATACCATCCTCGACAAATTTGAGCGGTTGAAAAATGTGTGCATAAGGTATATCTACAATGCGAAAAAATTTCATCACGTCTCTGAGTACAGAAGCAGACTTCATTGGCTTCGAATACAAGGACGTAGAACACTGTATATTTTTTCCCTTCTTTATAACATCCTCAACAACCCCACAGCTCCCTCCTACCTAACAGAAAAATTAACTCATTTAGGAAGTTATAGTCTATCACTCCGCTCCAATCAGGATAGTAAAATATATAATTCTTACATATATGTACATCTTTTTTTATACATATTACTATACTGTTCATGTAGCTAGACTATGGGACCAGCTCCTGTTCAATATCAGAAACGCACCAACGGTTTCTACTTTTCAAGTATCTCTGAAAAAGCATTTAATGTCCCTAAATTCCTAGTTATCCGACGTCTCATCCCATCCTCGCCTGTCCACCGCTCCTTGCGAATATTCTTTAAGTCCCAATTATATTGTTTAAAAATGGCATTTTTTGTTATTTGATTAACCCTTAACCACCTGACGTCGGTCTCAGAGACTCCAGCGATTTTATTTTTCAAATTATTCCGTTATTATGACGCAATCGTGAGTCTATGTACTTTTTCCCTTCCCCCGCCAGTTCGTCCCGTGCCCTTGGCAGCTCTGGACGTGCGCGCTTTTGAAAATTACAGGTAATTATTTTTTTGGTGCGGTCCGTTAGACCTACGTCAGGTGGTAACGTAATTTTGTTAAATTATATTTTTGATGGCTAACAATGAATCGCATGGATGAAAATATAGGTCAATGGTTAGAGGAAGTCGACACAGACTCGGAAAACTGGACTATACCAGAACTTTTGAATGAAGACTGCAGTGACGTAAAAGATGGTCTAGTGGATCAGATCATTGAAGGCGAATGTCAGTCCGACTCAGAAGTGGAAGGTGATGGGCCTGACCTTCAACTCACTGAACAGGAAAACGACATCAGGTCGCCGATGGAATATTTATCTTCCGACGATGATGTCTTGTGACCCCAAAAAGAAACGCAAAATAGCCTATATATGTTTTCTATGTAAGAATCCAATTTGCAGTGAATGTAGTAAGAAAATGTGCATTGATTGTCGCCGTAAGTTGTGATTTTTCGTGCCTTGTAATTTTGCAAAAGTTGTGATTGTTTCATGTCAAAAACTATTTTATCTCATAGATAATTATTCAAACTTGTCGCAAATAAGTAAAAATAGTTATATTATAAAGATTTTTTAAACTCAGATCGCAGATTTTCCAAGTTCCTAGATTTTTACTTAAAATTGATAAACATTTGTTAAGTGTTGATTTTTGATATCTTTAAGCATACGTTTGCATTGTTTAAAGTTTAAATATGATTAAAAATATTATGAAAATAAGGATGTGACTTTAATTTATTCCAATATTTTAAGTTACTTTAAAATAAAATGGAAAATACGCAGGCGGTCTCTAGGACCGACGTCAGGTGGTAGTGTATCTGAAATATACGTCAGGTGGCTAAGGGTTAATTTTTGGGTATTTCTGCATTATATGGCCTGTTGGACTACCTGTTCTACATTGTTGATTTTTTAACGTCACGTCACTATATTCACCACACTGATTGCGAATCTGCAATAATCTTATTTGGTCTTAATAAATAAGGGAGATATAGGCATTCAAAGAAGGGTTAAACCCATACATTTCGGTAGGTTAGGTTATTTGTTTTTTTTACATAAACACCTATATGGCAGTAGGTTTGTTTTTTTTTTAAAACAATCTTAAAGACTGAGTTAAAAAAATATATTTCTTTTTGGTAAGTACATTTCTTTTATTTTTGTCTCGAAACATTACGCGTCCGAGGTTTTTTTCTATCACATTTAGCATTACAATGATCAAATCTAGTAGTATTTCTTTTTTTTTCGATTTTTGAGAAAGGTTCCTATACTGATATTCACCTAACTTCTTTTAATTCCACGAAGGTTGCCTGTAAGAGATTGCAATGCAGTAAGTCCGCCTGCTGCATGTTTTGTTTTCAGAATGTGCAATAAAGAATATCTGTTTATCTATCTATCAAACATAAATTGGAGAACAATTTCTACAATAGCGAGTTTGTCCAAAAGCGATAATAGCGTGATATACCTATATGTATCTTCAAAACCTCGATATTTGGCGCTCGCAGCGTAGCGGCGACGCTTCGATCACGGTATATTTCAGCGTTGAGATTCGGCTGCAGATTGACGTAGGATTCCTTTTCTGGCATTTCTCCGGTGTTATCACTTTTGTTTGGCGGGGCAAATTTTAAAACCGTCATCTAATCCTCAAGGAAATAAATTTAAAACGTTAATTATTAGGTTAGGAAAATAAACTGTCCAAAGAAGGCGGGCCGCTAATCAGTGTTGCCAATTTCCATAAAATAAATTATCACACTGCCTTGCCTGGGGGGGCGCCAGTTTTTCATGCGGCAATTTTGCACAAATGTCACTTTTGACAGTTCCAAATTTGTTGAGGGCAGATTTGCAGGAGGCAACCTTGCAGGCGGCAACCTTGCAGGCGGCAACCTTCAGTACAGTTTTTAAGTTTTTCTGTTAGGTTAGGTTAGGTTAGGTTTTTCTTTCCCTAAAATCGAAGTGACATTAATTACCGGCATCCTTGTAGTGGATGACTTTTATACATCAAACTAAACATTAAAAAAAATGTTTTAAGTTTTTCTGTTAGGTTAGGTTAGGTCATTTTGACATTTGCAAAACTGCCTTCTGCAAGATTGCCTTCTGCAAAACTGCCGCCTGCAAGAATGCCGTCTGCAAGATTGCCGTCTGCAAATTTGCCTTCTGCAAGTTTTATGGGACCCCTTGCCTGCCACAAATAGCCCCAATGAAACGGCGCTGGGAAGGGTTCACTGCCGTACTTAAATTTATTTACCGAAAATGTATTAAAATTTATTTTATATGTTACGTACGTACCCGCTACACCAGCCCTCTATAAGGCGACCCTTATTCTTCATTATCACACCTGATGGATGACCACAAGACTCACCTGATAAATATCGGATCACAGCATCGCACGAGCTAAGCAGCTACCTATTCTAGGTATTTTATATTAATTTTTATTCGCAATTCGCACGGCAAGGAATTCTAATAATATCATTCTTCTTTTTAAAATATTTTCAAGTGGTTATAAAAAAATACGGATTGTCGGCTCTTTCCGTATTTTTTAATAAATTTGTAATTGCCGTACTTTGTACTTCGTTCTTAGTTTTGCATTAGAGATGGACAGAGTTTTCAAAACGCGATTAAACGTAACCGGTTGATGACCTACCGACCTGACTGTCACAAGTGTCAATTTACTTTGAGCTGTCATCGTAATATTCTTTCTTTTTTGGTTAGTTTCTGTGCATTCTGCTGTTGTTACAATACAGTTCATTAGTTTATCGGTAATTAAATAACCGCGCTTGTTCAGTAAGTATATTTTAGTATTTTTTTCTAACATATAGATGGAAAAATGCTTACCTAGGTCGACAACATGAGGATTCAGGAACGCCGAATGCAATTGCACTTGTTCTTATATCGCCGCGGCGTAATTCACCGTGTAAACCACTTACTAATTTATTTTTATTTATCACTGTTGTTGTCGAATATTCGTAATATTAATTAGCAACTCTTACAGACTTGCTTCGTAATACTTGATACCTACTTGCAGCAGGATATGATCGATAGTTTTACTCGACTGATCAATCGAGCAAAATGGTTTGAACATGTGTACCTACACATTGGCAATCGAGCTTTTTTTTTTTTTTTTGGCTCAGCGCGCTAAGTTTCTTGAGCATCAATATGGTTCAGGGATTGTGTAATTAGAGAGTGAGACTGCTGGTTATCCGGTTGTCTGCCACTGGCTACGATTATAACAAAAAAACCACAAACTAATTTCACATATTATCATCCGTCATTTACTTCAGCAATTATGCTCATTTCAACGAGTTTCTTTCTCTTTCCTTATTTAATAATGCCCATATGATATTTAAACTTTTTAGTTATTAAACATTATATGTAGGTGTGGTCAACTATACCTATTAGTTTTTCTACCTTTATTTTGATATCAATGAGATTAGACTTTGTTTAAAACATTTTTTACAGGTTTGGTCGTAAACAAAAAAAATAGGAAAAATGTTTTTGTTAACAAATTTTTCAAGTTACGAATACTTACTACACTCAAAAGAAAATTGTTAAAAAAAAAACGCAGTATTTATATGTGCCTTCATATACAACTTTATGAGCTATGATATAACACCTATCTGATACAACATAAAATAACGTAAAACTTTAAAATGATCCCCAATGATTTTTAAGTTTCCGAACATAGCGCCTATTGCAAATTAATATTAAATATATAATATATCGTCGTTGACAACGCAGTACCTCTTAACTACAGTTTTGGGCCAAAATCACTTATTGATGCCATATTGTGTAGTTTTTTATACGCTATCTGCTGGTTTAATAACGAACCACATGCAACGCGCATATCGGTTGGTAAAAGCATAAAATCATTACCTCGTACCTTTGGCATGGCCTATATGAGTGATGAGTGATGAGTGATATGACATTGTACCAGTTTGAAAGTATTGGATGACGGTATTTTTTTTCATTGCTGAGGTTTTATTCAGTTTTAATTGGTTTTAGTCATCAGACATTAACGGTAAGAATTTTAAACTGCGTAATTGCAGTTGCTAACTTGAAAAATAAACATAGAACATATCATGAATCGACCAAATTAGCTAAATTAAGCGATATATTCATGACCATTTATTACTTTTCCCTTTGAGGTAAACCTACGAGGTATTGAATTATGTTTTTTTCTGGGTCCTTTTATTTTCTTTGAAAGACTGAATACTATGGTCTATAAGATATGATCTTCTTAAAAAAGCAAACTACAGTTACCACGATTTGTTAAGAGAAGCTATTGAAATTGCGGATATTTTATTTCTCAATGACATTACACTTTCCACAAACATGATGTTTGAGCCTGATAATATTTTATATACCTCACAAGAGGAGTCAAACAATCAAGAAACTGTTCACCTCACTGAAGCAATAATTCACCAAGAAAATCTTGGAGATAGTCGAAGAAAATAATATTATGAAATTTCATAATAAAGAGTATAAAAAAAAAGGAACAAACAGATATAGATTGAGGATAATAGTAGAAGTACTAACAAAGGTGACCAAGAAGACGTTGAGCTTATAAGTAAAAGAAAAATGATAAAAGAGGTCACAATAATAGAGAAATTAATAAAACATTAAGTTTTAATATTTTAAGATCTTTGGAACAAAACAAACTGGGACCAAATAAAAATGTATGTGTATAGTAAAGTTTTTGTGAAAAGACTCAATGTAGAGCTGCTGAACAAGTAGAAGGCAGGAAGCATTATGTTATAATTTTAATAATAATGACAAACGATAATATTAATGACAGGAAACAAACATTCCGTTTTTTTAATTCTCATAAACTTTAACTGAAATAGAATACAATTCTTCATGCTGAAGTCGTCAGAGATTATTTTGTACCATTAAAAAATGATCCATCAAGGAAAATCTATTACAAACTAGAATTTTTATGAAAAACTTCAGCTATTACCTCCTAGAACTACAACGATTAATTTGGCTGATATTTTATTCCCCAAGTTGCATTATTACCTATAACAAGAACGAAATGTCAAGATTTACATGATATTAAAAAATAATTTCAAATGATTGCTGGAGTTTCTATGGCTAATATTTTCATGTGTTATCATAATTGTTATGTTAGATTGATATTATTTTGCCTCAATTCTATAGGTAAAATTACAAAATTAAATATTGGATCTTTGATTTTAAGAAAATTCTATGTGTAAACTCATTTTATTGTTAGCATATAATTATAAAATTTTGTCTAATTTTATTAGAATATCGCTAATATAAAAATGACGTTGCTTCCTTATATTTTTAATATTTCCATTTAAAAAGAATATTACGCACAAAATTAAAAGAAAAGCATTTCCTCTTAAAATGGGACTTTTAAAAAAGCAGGAACTCATAACTACTCTGAGCAATAACTCTGAAGTATTTTTGTAGTTTTGTATATAAAAAATACCGTAACGATTTTTTTTTTAATTTAGGAAAACAAATTTTTATAAAAAAAAAAATGTAATTGGGGTTAGTGTTCGCATACTATGTATAATACTATGTTTTGGCAATTTTACCGTGATTATTGCCATCTATAAATATGCAATAGTAGTAATATAAATACTAAATACAATAATATAAGCTAAGGAATCCTTTTCCCATGAAACAGGTTACAAACAATGCATATAATGGTTATTTCAATGTTATCCCAAGCATATAATGATCGTCACAAAGACATCTTCAATAATAATATTATTACATTTAAAAATAATGTTTTGACAATATTACCATCATTATTACAGTCAATAAATATACAATAGTAATAATATAATAGTAAATACAAGAATATAAGCTAAGGACTAATTTTCACATGAAACAGAAGCCACGAACAGGTGCGCTTAATATAACGGGCTATTTAGATGCTTTAATATGAAAAGTAATGTGCCCTGATGAGCCACCATACAAGGCCCCGCCACTGTTTCTACATTCACGACTTTGTCAGGCAGCTTGTTCCATGAGTTGACCAGTCTGTTGCTCAAGACAACATTCTTGAGAGGTTCGAGGTGAATCTCTTTTTGTCGAGTTTAAAGCGATGTCCGCGCAGAGTATGGTTTTGGTTGAGGAGAAATGTAGATAATAGTGATTCACAGATATAATGCTCTGTTTAATGGTTTCAATAGGATCTCCTCGCTCGCGTCACTCCTCCAGCTGTGGCAGCTGTCCAGCTCCAGCTGTAATATTGGGATCCTCATATCAATTTAGTGGCTCTGAGGCTAGCCGCACAAGTGCGGTTTTCGTACTCGATCTCCAAATTCGGAATACCAACTCGGATTTCCGTGAACTTACCGTAAACGTTAGTTTTTTCCATTTGGAATTTCACTGCCAGTACGTACAGTGAGTCCTGACAGCAATGTGGATGACGATGAATTAATTGCTATTGCATAGGTATTTGCTGTCGAGAAGAGGAATTGTCGTTATTGGGTACATTCATTGAATATTTCGAGAATAAAGGAGAATCTACGATAACTCAAGAGGGCAAAATTACAAACACACCCAGGCGCATCCTTCGATTTTTACAGGATATCAATAAAGTCCTTTGATAAGCTTCATAATGACCTACTTGAGAAATTCCGTAAGCTAGGCACTAGGCACTAGACGTAACCCAGGCACTAGTCTTCTATGCACGACGCCGGCGCGATTCTGAATCAAAATATATGTGAGCGCTGCTGCGTTCAGGATAATGTCAGTTGTTTTTTTAATTCGAAATTACGAACGCATGGGCTGCATTGTGAATCGAATGTCAGGAATTATTTTGGAACGGAAAATTAAAGAAAGTGTGCCTCTTCTAGAACATTTTGTATAAAATGAAACCGTACATGTGCGGCCGGCCTTATTAGCCAACTTAATAAGTCTGATATCTCTCGACAGAATATGAACTCTATGTCTGGAAATCATACGCCAATACAGGCCTTATATGTTAGTAAAAAGAACTTAAGAGTTAGTATCTAAATGGCCTTTCAAATATTGAGTTAGCACTTTTTACAATAGTGTGACCTTAATGTCGAGTAAAACTGTCAAGTGGTTCTCTAAGTATATACCTATTGTTTCCACAAACCACATCCAACCTGTCCGAATCTGTTGAGTTTCCGCCGCATCATTTGTTTTATTTTCTATTGCAGGCCGACTAAACAGATATGGGCAGGTTAGATGAGGTTCAAACCCTGTCCACGCACAAAGGGCGCGTTTGGAATGTTTGTTGGCATCCGAAAGGCACGACATTCGCTTCGTGCGGCGAGGATAAAACAATCCGACTCTGGGGCAAGGATAACAGTAATAAATGGGTGCAGAAAGTTGTCTTAACGGAGGGGCATCAGCGGACGATCCGCGAAGTGTCATGGTCCCCCTGCGGGAGCTATTTAGCATCGGCCAGCTTTGATGCCACCACTGCTATATGGGATAATAAGACCGGTAAGCATTTTTATCATAGTTCATGTCATCACCGTGAGGGGGAAGGGGGAAGTACCTATAGTCCAGCTAGAAAATGGTCACACAAGGGGCGTAAACAACATTTTTAAATCCGCTGTCGTCAACCCCACACAAAACTGTTAAATTTTCTGTTAGATGTCTGGGTTTTTCTTATTTTTGTCAATTGGTCCGTTATAATGGGAAATTCATTAAAAACCTTTGTCATTATGACCTTCATATTCTAGAATGTAATAATAGGTAATAAGTAAACATAGATTTTTTTATTTCCAAAAAAATGTTATTACATATCCTAGTTAATTTAATTTTCTGTAGCTAAAGTACTCTTCTTATGATGGTAAAATCATTCACTTTCTTTCTTTAACCCCTTGAGTATG
Organism: Micropterix aruncella; assembly: GCA_944548615.1. Lineage (NCBI taxonomy): Eukaryota > Metazoa > Arthropoda > Insecta > Lepidoptera > Micropterigidae > Micropterix > Micropterix aruncella. The sequence goes on from OX155954.1 coordinate 2,655,155, forward strand.
ATACGACCAAATCTGGTTCTGAAACAATTATCCGTTGAGTATGATACGACCAGATCTGGTTCCGCGTTTTTTTCACTTCTTTGACGTTCTCATATTTATTCATAATTATCTAATTGTTTTACAAAATGATATTTCAATATTCTATATTCGAAATTTCAATGCAATCATTGTGCAGTTATTCTTTTTATGATTGGTGTAGTAGTTTCGTAGTTATAGTACTTTAAGTCGATGTCGCCGAAAATCCTGCAAAAGAGACAGATGCATCCATGAAAATACCCATTTACTCCAAGGGTTAATAGTTGGTTCCTACAAATTAATAAGTATTTTAATTTATGGACGTTTATGTGCATAGTTTATTTGAGTTATATGTGCATAGTTTATTTTTATCATTCTGAGTTTATTATATTTTTTTTACAAAATTTAAGTTAAAAATCCAAATTACATTCAGCACCCTACTAAAGTATTTACTGATACAAAAACAATTAATCTCAGTTTTATTGCCTTGTCTTGATTATTATTATTATTTATTCTGGACAGGCAGCTTTGTTGATAAGTCGAGATCAGATCTTGTAAAGCTACTCAAAAAAAATATTAACAAGTTTTTAGATACAAAATCGAGTATGTTTTTAAATTTATTGACAGAGCTTGCACTAATCACTCAAGGTAGTTTATTCTACATGTCTACCGCTTTATTTTACAGAACCCTCTTAAGAGGCTTAGATTAAAATTTTGCTTGGTTAAGTTTTTCTTTGGTACCTTGAAAATTTGTGCTGACGTTGAATTTGTAAATATTCTCTAGTGCAGGTACATCGCAACCATTTATTAGAATTATATGTGTCTCAATCAGGTCTCCTCTTTGTCTTTGTTTGAGAGTAGTCAGTCCAAGTAATTCCAAGAGATCTTCATAATTCCTATCCTTCAGACCCACTGGCTATTTGGTTGCCCTTCGCTGCACCTTTTCCAGCACATCTATATCTATGTATAAGTAGGGGTTCCAGATCTTTATTTGAACCAAATCCTCATTATCTCAAAAGTAATGTTTGGTCAGTTAGGTACTTCTCCTCCTATGACGATGATATGTTGCATTCTCTGCCATATCGATTTGATTCTTTTGAAGATTAATGAATGACTTGTTTTTTAGGGGAATTCGAGTGCAACGCTACGCTGGAAGGTCACGAGAACGAAGTGAAGAGCGTCGCCTGGTCGCAGTCCGGTCAGCATTTAGCGACCTGCTCTCGCGACAAATCTGTGTGGGTGTGGGAAGTGGCAGGCGACGATGAGTACGTATGCGCGGCGGTCCTCAACGCGCACACGCAAGACGTCAAAAAGGTGATCTGGCACCCGAACAGCGACATCCTAGCGTCCTGTTCCTACGACAACACGATAAAAATATTCAAGGAAGATCCGTCGGACAACGATTGGTTTTGCTCGGCGACTCTTGAATCACACGCTTCGACCGTTTGGGGCATTTCTTTCGATGCTTCCGGCGATCGAATCGTGAGCGGCAGCGACGATAGAACCTTGAAAATATGGAAGGAGTACAAGCCGGGGAATGCGGAGGGTATCGTTACGCCGGAGAACGACACCGTCTGGAAGTGCGTATGTACGCTGTCTGGTTATCACAGTAGGACGGTTTATGACGTGGCGTGGTCGCACCTCAACGGGATAATCGCCACGGCTTCCGGGGACGACATCATACGCCTTTTTAAAGAGGCGGACGACAACAACGAGAACGAGCCAACCTTTGAGATGATCCTCTCCTTAAAAAGTGCACATTCGCAAGACGTAAATGCGGTCAAGTGGCACCCGACTGATCCAAATCTCTTGCTATCATGCAGCGACGACGGTAGCATCAAAGTCTGGAAATTGGAAATGTAGCTTGTCTTATTTTAAAACAGTGTAATATAATGTAAAAATAAATACTGATTATTTCTCTTTGTTTGTTTGAATGGCGCTGGCAGCTGTTTTAATATTTCCAGAATTTTTCACTGACGTTTATTTCCAGGTGTAATGCAGAGATCGATCAAAACATTACTAAATCCGTATACCAAATTTTATTCTGCGAAGAAAGCTTATAAAGAGACATCTCGAACTTTGTTTCGATTGAGCTCAAACGTTGTTTCAAGAATGGCAGATCAGGTTGGAGTACCGCTCGAGACTGTTATCGATAGTTTAGAGAAATTTGCCCCGATTGCTCTGTCAGAGAAATGGGATAATACTGGATTGCTGATACAACCGTTCACTCCGAGGTAAGTACTGAATGACAATCTGCTTACTCTCAACCAAGAAAAGACACTATCGAACGTACTGACAATAGACAACAACTTATTAGTGACAACAAACAGAGACTTAGGTATTATTGTACTAACACCTAAAGTGGACAAATGTATTGATACTATAACAAAATGGACTAAGAAACTAATGTACATATTCAAAAACATAAGAAAGATTATATCGTCGCCTTACAATTATAACTCGATAACTCGAATTTTGTAGTTCTGAGATAAACACGTTTGAATGTTTTTAAAATTTTCAACTCGTCCACCATTTTAAATTTGTATAAACTAATAAGTGGACCTAAATACTAATCTAAAACTAGATACTTGGTTGAATTAAAGAAAGTTATAGATTGAATAAATAAAGAGATAGAATAGAGGAAAAATGTAGACAGGGTAAATCATTATATCGAGTTTGCTTCTATATTTCATTTTAATGTGTGTGTGTATGTATATATATATATATATATACGAGTGGTATTACCCGGCGTTGCCCGTGTTATATCTTTTCTCAAATACCAATGTATACCAATTTTCTTGGCGATCGGTTGAGCAGTATAGAAGTTGGTGTGCTGCAGCGCCGTCTAGTTGAAAGTTGCAACAAAGCGGATATATATAAAAACCTTAACCATGAAAAAATACATATATATGCCAACTTTCATGGTGATCGGTCAAACGGTTTCGGAGTCTATTAAACTCGGACAGACGGGCATACAGATATACCAACATCCATTTTTATATTATATTATTTTGGCCTGTTTTTAAAATTTAAACTTTGAATGCCTATATCTCGCTTATTTATAGCGACCGACACAATTTTCTTCCAGATTTAGCATTAAAATGAAAAAAATTGGAGAGAGGTTCCTATACTGCAGTTATTCCACTTTTATAACTATGTGATAATACTTACATGTATATATTTTAATTAAAGAGTTTTGAACAATGAAGCACAAATAATTAAAAAGCAGGAATAATTTCACTGTATTACCTTCACAATATTTTGAATTTAGAATAACGCTTGGCCGACTATGACGTTTGTACGTTTAACATAGCAGCGCCATCTATGGATTACTCAATAGATAACGCCATCTGTTAAAATTGTTTGGAACTAACAGATAATTGCGAATGTCAAATAATAGACATTGCAATAAAATAATATCGCGACTATAAATTAAGACGTAAGCTATCCTATCTTTCAAGTTGGATCAAACTGCACATTGTGTGCAAATTTGATTCAAATCGGTTAAGTAGTTTAGGAGTCCATCGCGGACAAACAACGTGACACGTAATTTATATATATTAAGATATATATATATATATATATATATATATATATATATATATATATATATATATATATATATATATATATATATATATATATATATATATATATATATATATATATATATATATATATATATATATATATATATATATATATATATATATATATATATATATATATATATATATATATATATATTATATGTATGAGTGTATTTATATATAAATGTATCTATTTATTATAATGCCTATGTAGGTAATTATCCTTTTATTATTATTGCTTTACTAACTAACGTTAGATGTCTTTTTCTTCAAATTTTCTTAATTATGTTGCTAAAAATTTTCATCATTTTAACCGAAAATTTATAAAAAAGTATACTATGTAACAAATATAACACTGGTATCACTCCAAAACAGACTGTAGTCTAGTGGAGCTGATAAAATCCATCAAATTTGTACTTTCTTTGCTTCGCAAACAATGATTAAGTATTTGCTCTTTTCTATACTGTATTGTTTATGTCAACATTGTAAATTTTTGTTTTGGATTAAATTAATTAAAAAAAAAAATTGCAACTGATAGAAATACCTTTTTGCACAAAAAAGTGCTTACAATGGTAAATACAAATGCAGCGCTTGCTCTGCTATGGAGGGATAGACTTAAAATACTTGATCCAAAACATTGTTTTATCCACCTTTTCACATTCGTATTTGGCAGCAAAATGATTTTTAATTTCCAAAGCTTGCTCTTGAAAAATTTGTGGCAACGCGTCTGTCAACATGAATTGGATGCGTAGATAATCTATAAATATTATTACATGATTTAGGGAAGTAGCGCTTTAAATCAGCAATAAGGTGCTGCAAATGGTTTAATTTGTTTATATTAATATCAGTAATATCAACAAAACGCTCCACAATATAATATAAACATTATCCGCTAATATTTATGCTTAGCGATATTTTACCTACCGATAAATGGCACAACGCACTCAAACGCTTGTCAAACTTTTATTTAACAGTCAAGGTCTTCAAATTTGTCAATTAAAAAAATGTATTTTTTTTCCAAAAATTTTCATTACAAGTTAAGTTACTCGTACTGATTCACCCCCTTGAAGGATGCCGGTTAATAAAAACTCACCCCGTATATGCATGTCTAATGCGCTACGGAAGGACCTTGAGAGGATAAACCATAATATGCACATATATAAACACAATACTAGGCAAAAAACCAGTCAGGATCAACCAAAAATAAAAAAAAACTGGACAAAGCATAACATTAACTAAGAATCAAAACTATATAAAATGTTTAATGCGGACATCGAGCAGTGTTTCATTTGTTTGATTATCTAATTTTATTATTTGTTTTAGACCGATTACAAAGATCCTCTTGACGAACGATTTGACCGAGGATGTCGTCGAAGAGGCAAATTCTTTGGACGTCGAAATGATAATATCATATCATCCGCCGATTTTCGCACCGCTGAAATCAATCACTCAAAGGTTAATAGATATAACATGTCACATCTGGTGGAGGATGATCTTTAGATCGATAGAGAAACTGTCGCATATCATTGTGCTTTGGTCGGCAAAAATAAGGAGCAGTCCGAGAGGACTAATTCGTAGATATACTTATTTTTCTCCCACCATAGTGAAAAACATTGTCTGAAATGTTGTTTAAATGGGCTGTCGTATTGCGCATCACGTCTTCTCTTGATTTTAATAGGTATCTTTAGTAACAGTTTCAATTTAGGCGATTAGCTAAAAATAACACTGACCCTGATGAACCACTGGTAGCCGGGAATGCGGGATCTTGCATGACCAAATACCACTTTTTGTCAATAACATTATCATCTCGACTTAACCCCTAGAGCCCCGTTTGGCCGATATCGGCCAAAACACGACTCAGCGTGACGGCCCCGTTTTAATTTAATTTTAATTTAATTTTAATTTATTTTGTTTTATTTTATTATGTTTTTTATGTTAATATGTTTTATTTTAATTATGGGTACAGTGGTTTGGCATTAATTAATGTTTTGGTGAGATAGTGTCATAATTCAATTTATTTACTAATTTTTACTAAAATTTTTTGGGACATCAACTTGTCAATCGGCCGAGGGGCCGAGGCCTGAAGGGTTAAGGGCCTATTGGGACGTGGTTCGCTGTTCACTAATGTTCGGCCATTTTTAAAGCAGTTATTCTTAGGGCATCGTCCCTGAGAGCCTGCTGAACCTTGTGAATGCTCTGCACTTGGGTATCGCAATTGATTGCTCGCCATTAGATTGATCAATGCCATTGTATGTTTTGGCAGCTAGGATTTTACTATGAAAACGTGTAAATGGCACCCATAGTTCCCTTCAGATACAATTTCTATTCAGTGATTCCATCCATGATAATCTGTTACACGCTCACTTTGTGAAAAAGGTTTTTTTTCACGGTGTGAAAAAAATCACACAGGTGTTAGTCCCCTACACATCTCTATGCATCCGAAGCACACAATACTTTCATTTTTGCGTTCCACTTTCGAATCTCAAATGAAAGGATTTTACTATGACATGCAACATATAGATGGCACTTATAGTTCCAAACATTGAATAATCTTCTCTATGTTCAGTAGCCCAACAGATGGCGTTCTAAATAGGCCTTTGCGATATCCTACTTATCTTAAAATAAATCAATAATATAATAAGAAACGGACAATTTACATAAGGATGTCAATTTTAATTTGCTATACAGGTTTCAATTCATAATAAGTAGGGGCTTTAATGTTCAAATAGTCCAATAGATGGCATTCTAATTTCTTCGTATTATTTCTGTAATGTAATCAGCCTATTAAAAATGCGATAGATGGCACTAATAATTGACGTTTTCTCTATCGATTTAAAATGGAGCCTCCCGATTGTTCGAATGATTCAATTGTTTTTGCAGGACTTGGAAGGAGCGGATCACATCAGTTCTTTTAGAAAAGCGAATAGCATTATATTCTCCGCACACGAGTTGGGATTCTGTTAAGGGCGGGGTAAGCGACTGGCTGGCATCGGCTCTCGAGTACGATACATCTGAGCCGATTACAGAAGGGGCTACGCCTGGCACTGGCTGCGGAAGGTATCATCATAAATACAATATAATTAAATTTAGGTGATTATAAATCGGAATAATCAGGGTATTGTTTTAAATTTCTTTCAGAATACTTTCTTTGAAAAAGCCGGCGCCTCTGTCTCACCTAGTACAAAGGGTTAAGCAGTTGACTGATTTGAAGCATGTGCGGCTAGCAATTGCACGTGGCGAAAACATTGATTCTCCGATTCGTCAAGTCGCTTTATGCGCTGGAAGTGGAGCGTCCGTTTTAAAGGATGTCAAGGCTGATCTGTATATAACGGGTATGTTGTATATTATTTTTAAAACGATTTCTTTTATATTGTATTTCCAAAAAATATTTTTTTTTCTGTAGGTGAGATGTTGCATCACGATGTACTTGACGCTGTGCATAGAGGGACATCTGTCATATTGACCAATCACTCTGACTCGGAGCGAGGATTTTTGAAAGTTTTCTCCCCACTTTTAATGAAAATGCTCAATAATAGCGTATCGGTTCATGTAAGCAATAAGGACAGTGATCCTTTAAAAACCGTTTAAATTTGAAAATCAAACAATAAACGATTGAAAGTCGACTTTTTTTTTTGATTGTGTAATCGCACAACCCTACGGGTTTTAATCTGAAACAGTTCATGCACGGTATACCGGCGAACAGTAGTCGCACTCTCGAGTGACAGGGCGATGCGGAGGATAGGGTGCGAGGCAGGTAAGTAGAGGAATACGCCACAGCGAACGCCTTTGCCTGGCGTTTCGCATGGGTGAAGGTTGTAAAATTTCTCAAACGTTGAACATCTGCGTCAGTGGAGTAGCAGACATAATATGTCGGCCATATGCGAGTCCTTAGTACTCGTGTCGTAGTTCGCTTCGATTTTATTATTTTCTAGGAAGTTATTTTCTGGTATACTGTGGTTCATGTAAGTGATAAGGACAGTGATCATTTAAAAACAGTTTAAATTTGAAAAATAAATAAAAAACGATTTAAAGTAGAATTTATTATTGTGTAACCGCACAACGATAGTTTAAGCTATGCTAGTTTAAGCTGTGATGCTAGTTTAAGCTGTGCTAGTTTAAGCTGTGACAGCAGTTTAAGGGGCTCTGAAGACCAGGGGTCTCCAAACTACGGCCCGCGGGCCAGATGCGGCCCGCGTAGCTACTTTATCCGGCCCGCGCACGTTTGTGTAAACATGCCACGCGAGCGCGAAGCGGTGCCACCAGGCACTCATCATTTGTCATCGAAACGACAAATACAAAAAGACAAATACAAAAACGAAAACATAATTGACTTTTATAAGTGCCTTCCTGAAGATTACCCTTACCTGAAGAGACTGGCTCGAGGTCTACTATCAGTGTTCGGAATGACGTATTTGTGTGAATTTTTTTTCTCAAAAATGAAGTACATCAAATCAGCTTACCGCACAAGGCTCTCTGATGAACATCTACAGTCTCTTTTAATAATAAGTACTTCAACCCCAGTATTAAAGATATGATTGATGGACAACTGCATGTGTCACATTAATAAACATATTTTTTTTTACAAAATTGTTTTATTTTCCTCATTATTATACTAAACATCACTCAAGGAAACTACCTACAGTATTTCGAGTTTACAATTTATTACAATTGATCGACAACTGCATGTGTCACATTAATAAACATTTATTTTTTTACAAATTTGTTTTATTTTTCTCATTATTATACTAAACATTACTCAAGGAAAGTACCTACAGTATTTCGAGTTTACAATTTATTAAAAAAAATACATGGAAAAAAAATACGTTTGATTCTGGCCCGCCAATATTATTTCATAGGTCAATGTGGCCCGCCTGTAAAAAAGTTTGGAGACCCCTGCTGTAGACGATCAAGCATGCTTGTCAAGCTTCGCGTCGCGGGCTGGGAGGGGATTGTAAACCGCAGGAAATACGCATTTTTTAAAAATATATTTATTAAAAATGCCTAATTTTGTAGTTTATACCAGGGAGTCACAATAATTAGACGTAATTGATTGATGAATGGCGTGACTCCCTGGTATAAAACTATAAAATTAGGCATTTTTGGTAAATATAAAAAATGCGTATTTCCTGCGGTTTACGATCCCCTCCCAGCCCGCGACGCGAAGCTTGACAAGCATGCTTGATCGTCTAGAGAGCCCCTAAGCGGTAACCCTTAAAAATCAAAGACATACTAGAATAGACCACGGGAGTACAAAAGGGGACTGAGTGAATGAGATAGCGGAATAGAAAGAAACAGCTGCATATCTCCCCTCTATCATTATCTAATCGCGCATGAGAGTTTATCATTCATTAATTAAGTACCTATAATAATTAATTACAAAATTAAGTCTCGCGCATGCGGGACTAAAAAAGGAAAGAGGGCCCCATATGCAGCTTTCTCTTTCTATTCCTCTATCGATTTCTCGGGCTGGTCGCGTCTAGTATGCTCTGTTTAAAATCCTTTAAATTTCCAAATTATCGGTGCTGGCGCACTGGTGCTACGTACACAACGCAATATGACATCTGGCCCTTGAATTCTAAAGTAAGCAGACACAATAATCCCACGCAACGTTGCATGGGATAAGTGTATCTGCTTTCATGTAAATTCAAGGGCCAGGGGGGCCATTCTTGAAAAATTTTGCATGCCAAATTTGTCTATGGTCCATTTGATTTACATGGGCCATAGACAAATTTAGCCTGCTAAATTTGTCATGGGGCGTTTACACTCGCGCGAGGCGCGAGGCGAGACGCAAAACCATGTTGTAAACAAACGGAACAGAGGCAAAGCTTCTAGCAAGTAGGTAGGTAAACATTTTGTACGCTCTTTAGAAGCTTTGCCTCTGTTCCATTTGTTTACTGATATGGTTTTGCGTCTCGCCTCGCGCCTCGCGCGAGAGTGTAAACGCCCTATCAAGAATAGCCCCCCAGATGTCATAATGCGTTGCTTAGTATGTTGGACCAGTATGTCAGACCCCTAAATAAACTATTGAAAGTCGACTTTTTTTGGTTATTAAGCCGTACAACACTACGAGTTTTGAGGCTGTCAATCAACTGTCATTTTGGAGCGCGTTTTCAATTCGTTCGGATGTGGAAAAAGTGGGTTCATGGCGCTGGCGTACAAAATAAATATTTTCGAACGTTCAAAACCGATAATAATCACAGAATCCCGAAAGTTCGCAATTAATGCATGCGCCTGGGCATACATAGCGGATTACTATCTAGAAAGTGTCAAAATACAAAACGAAAAGGGCTGCATCAAATCCAGGGCCATTTTAAAAATCGGAGACAAAAGCGGCGAAGTAACATGTCTACTGGAAGGTGGAGACGTCGGGGTGATATTCGGACAGTCGACAGAAGAGTGGAGAGAAATAGAAAAAATCGGAATTCGCGAAGATTTGTTCTACAGATATTTCAAAAACGGCGTGAATGCCACGGCGTCGATTCAGCAGAAGCTATTTTACAATTTCTGCCTCACGAACCAGCGAAACGATATATTTTTCGCCGCTTTTCGACGAGTGAAAAATTATCGGAGAGGCGAGCAGGAGAAACCGTTTTTGTTAGTGACCAATGTGATGTCGCCGGGCGATGACCTGCTAGATTTATACTTCGAGAAATAAAACGACTGAAAGTTGTATGCAAAATTTTTAATCGCTGTCGGTTGAATTTGCGTCGATTTCCCTTTGCCGGCTTTTCTTTCGGATGATGTAAAATTGGAGAGGGCTTTCAATTGCGTCTGTATCGTTAGAGCTGTTGCAAATAATGCTGCATGCAGATGTCGGTTTGTTGTCGGTGATTAGTTTTCGCGCCACATATTTTTCTGAAAATTATATTACAGGGTCATTCTCCATTTCTAAAACTGAATAAATGACATTGAGATCATTGACTATGTAGAGGAGCTTAGCTTAAAAAATGGCTGTGATGGCCTGTTACCATCTAAATATATCAACCAATCAAATATATCAACATTATTACAGTTAATTTTAAATTTAAAGAACACTTGAGTAATTCTTCATTGTTTTATTGCTGTTTCAAATTTAATGTTTTTATTTTATTTTATTATTATTAAGGAAACTTACAGCTATTACAGTAGAAATATCTGAATTTTATTTACAGACTACAATGCCAGTTAAAAGTTTCCACTTAAAAATCGTAAAAATATACAGTCGCCTAGGAAGGGGATAGGAGGAAGTGGAGGGGAATTAAAGTTATAATTTTATTATTAGGGAAATTTTATGGTTTATTTTAATATTGAAGAAAGAAAAGAAAGAAGAAAAGAAAAAAATATAATATAATTATTTCACTCGTCCTTGAATATTGCCTTTCAGAAGACCTGGAATAAGAGTCTTGAGCGCAGTCGCAGTTGTATTTCACATATATAACAGGTCAATTTCGCTTAGCTTGGTATTGCAGAAATGAGATACTCGATAAATGTAGTTATTTTGGGCGTAGTTTGTGCTTACTTGAGGTAGATGAAATAAGTTTAATTGGCGGGAAGGCCGTGGGGGTACATGGAAATTTATAAGTTGAAGCAATTCAGAACAGTCGATAAAGCCATGTATTTTGATGTATCATTCCCGTACATCAAAATACATACATGTATTTTGATGTACGGGAATGTACTTAAATTTTAAGGATTTCCAAATTTTTTATCCAATATTTTTTTTATATATTATTTAATGACAAATGCATTACTAATTCTCTTGATTTTTGACTATTTTAAACTGTTTTTATTTTGAGGGTATTTCTTTACATAATTTTATTCTGGATCAATAAGAAGTAATATATATATTTTAATTGTATTACTGAGATAGTTTTAATCACCTACCTAATTTCACTTACTTTGAATTTTAAATAATGGTTAATAACTAAGTTACTTTGATTTTGTGCTTTTAATAAAATGTGTTTTTTTTAAAAATTGTATGAATATTTTTTTATTTATTGCCTACTCTAGCTAATCTTTGAGCAATCTTGTTCAGAAAAAAAATATGCCTAAAGGCAGGTTCTGCCGCAATGAATAATTTTAAAACTCCATAATACCACCACCATCACAATTAAAATAAAATAAGGCAGTGCTCCCAACCTTCCCAATTGGGCTGTATCGGCTTACGTCCGTTGGACAGATAATGGTTTGCACCGAACGAAAAGAAATAACAGGTTGTAGATCCTCCCATTGAGCAGACTTCTATGATTTCTTCACCTCTGCATTCAGATATCGCAGTGTGACAATCAATTCAAATCATTCATATCAAACTAGACACCCAATTCTTGCAATATAGATCCATATTGAATAGGATAACCACTTATATGATATTATAAATGTGAAGTCTGTAGCACGCGTGTTTTTTAAAATCCTATTTATAATGTCAAACAACTGCGATAGTCTTCAACTTCATATTTATATTGTAGTCCTAATTAAGAAGATAAACGGCTTGAGAGCACGAAATGGGTGCACACTTCAGCGTGAATCTAAAGCTGTTATCATAGGTTGAAGACAAAAGTACTCACTGAGAAAAGGCTTTTAACCCTTGGAGTAAATGGGTATTTTCATGGATGCATCTGTCTCTTTTGCAGGATTTTCGGCGACATCGACGGCGCTCGACTTAAAGTACTATAACTACGAAACTACTACACCAATCATAAAAAGAACTGCACAATGATTGCATTGAAATTTCGAATATAGAATATTGAAATATCATTTTGTAAAACAATTAGATAATTATGAATAAATATGAGAACGTCAAAGTGAAAAAAACGAGCGACCAGATTTGGTCGACTCGTACTTAACGGATAATTGTTTCGCGACCAGATTTGGTTGACTCATACTCAACGGGTTAATAAAGAAGCTGCAAGAACATATAACGAGTCACTAAAGGCTGAATTGCAGGATAATATTTAGGAGGAACGGTCTTGAAATCTATGAAATTAAAGACTGGCAGTTGTCCGACATTATAAATAAGATAAAACAAATTAACAGAGTGAACTTGTAGCACCCAATGTTTTGGCAATGTTGCTACATAAGTTGCTGTTATTTTATGTATAACGTAACGTCCTTGAAGTCTTATAGATGTATCAATCAAATACCCGTATTTACTATCCAGTAACTTCTCATTTGCCTTTTATTTATTCCTTACCGTTAACTGTTAAATGCGACAAATATGCTTCAGCTTTTAATGACATCTGAAGAGGGCATCCGTTGCAGTCGTTGCTGTTGTTTTCGCTCGTTTTAAGCATTTTCTTACAAGAATATGATGAATAGTTTATATGCGATCCTTCTAAGCCATATAAATGCCGGATAAAATAAGCATGCTTCTCTTTAACAAAACAATCCTCTGACATTACCTAAAATAAAAATAATGTTAAATATTTTTTTCTTACTTTTATGATTGATGCTTTACTTTGATAATTTGATCATATGGTACCAGATTGCTCGACGCCATAATACGAGTTGGCAACCCTTTTGCATAGGCGACATGCAAGTGACGCTGATAGCATTGCTCGGCGAAACTAATAGCAATTTATTTGGCTATTTATAATGAATGTTTTTTTTAAGGATTGATTGATTTTAAAAACGTAAGTCATTAATCTTCTGGCGCTCCTGGACGGTTTGCGCACCGTGCGGCATCAGCCAATCGATTGTGCATTCTGACCGACAGTCGTGGGAGTCTGGAAACAGTACTGCCTCCTATAGAGCAGGGGTAGTTGTTCGCGACTGCTCTTGAAACGACCAATTGGCTACCCAATTCCGGGTGAAAGCCCGATAAAGGACGCCGTGGTCCGCGATAGATTTGGCAAACGCCGTATCACTGCTTCGTAAGGGAGAGGACTGCGCAAGCGACCTCGAGCCTGTAAACAGTCGGGAAACCGGAGTAATCTGGTTGCAATTGGTAGTAAGGGCGCGAGTGTCGGCCCACTGGGGATGTGGCAGAACTTGACGGTGGACTGTTTTGTCATAAGTCTTCTGCGCTCACCTTACGGGAGACAGAACGATCAATATTGCCAAAACTTCCTGAGGGTTTGCCCGTTGTAGTCGACAGCTCTAGTTGATGTTTCTTCCACAAAATACTTTTTTTCACCAAACACCCTGCACATATCCCAGTTGTTGTTTAAATTGCAACTAGAGATGTCGACTACAGCGGGCGAGCCCGTCACCTCAGGAAGTTTTAACGATTAGTCGTTTTATCTCCCTGGAGTGAGCGCAGAAGACTTAGGACAAAAACAGTCCACCGTCTAGCTCCGCCACAAACCCGTAAGAGGCCAACGCCTTAACCGCGAGATAGCCAGGAGTGTTACCCAGCGGGTTTACACTCACGCCCTTACTTCCAATTGCGACCAGATTACTCCTCGATTGGTTACGAGTTCGAGGTCGCTTGCGCGGTCCTCTCCCTTACGAAGCGGTGAAACGGTGTACACCGAATCTATCGCGGACCACGGCATCCTTTGCCCGGCTGTTCACCCAGGATCGGGTAGCCGATGGTCGTTTCAAGAGCAGTCGTAAGGTCCGCAACCACCCCCGCTCTATAGGAAACAGTACTGCTTCCAGACTCCCCCGACTGTTAGTCAGAGTGCGCAATCGATTGGCTTATGCCGCACGGTGCACAGACCGTCCAGGAGCGCCAGAAGGTTGATTCCCAGGGGAAACTAACCATAAGGCCAGAGTCCTACCCAGGCTCGCACTTCATGCGTGGAGGCCGTCGGATACCCGTGAGTGTGACCAACCCTGAACAGAATGGGTTTTCGTGGCCAACTCAGGCAAGGACCCATTAACTCCCGAATGTTTAAATTGCAGTAAATTTAAACGGCTTTCTCCAGTTGGATTCTGCATATTCTTATAATATTCTATTGTGTACAATATTTACATTTGTAAAATTCCGCCGCAGAAGTTCAACGGCATCATCAACATTCAAACCGATACTCTTCAGGAATAAAATCAACTGTCTTCTTCCTTCATATCGTAGATGACTCACTGACTTTAGTCTATCGTAAATTCTGGATATGCATGGTGGGAAATCATCGACCGCGCTCCATAATTTCTGTAATGGTAGTACTTCGTTCCAGTCCAAATTACTGATTCTTGATGAAATTACTCTGCAAATACAAAAGAAAACATTTTAATGGACAGAAATACCTTCTTTTCTCCATTGGGATGAAAGGTTTTTAGTAGTGATACCAATCTATAAGAAAGCTGACGAGTAGTGGGGCGCCAAAATAGGCATTTTGCAGTGGTTGACAGATTTGCGCGTAGTAGTCTCGGCCGGCCCCATATATATTATATACCTATATAATATGCATGACTAACAAGATTAATTATTAGATAAGATTAGGGAATTCATAAACAGTTTCTTTGTGAACTAAAATCGGAAATTAGTTCGTGTGAAAGAGACAGGGCAATATGCTTCAGCGAAATGTGAAATAAACGGTTGTCATTTTTTGGCATTAAAACTACCCACTTTGGTGGGTAGTTTTAATGCCAAAAAATGACACTTAGTGCCAAACCATTTAGCTTTGGCTAAATCATCTGAATCTAACACTGCACGAAATGTGTTCAAATTTATTCGGACGAGTATAAGTTCGACAGGTAGTTTTTATCGACGTTCGTTCGTTTCGTATTCCACTCTAACGTATTGCTCTATCTCGCTCGCTTGAACTAATTTCAGTTTTAGCTCACGAAGAAACACAATCGGGCCCATCGTTAGTATTTATATACAAAATCGACCAAAAAGTTGTGGGGCCATTTTTTGCGCGAGAAGGCTAGCTTCCGACAGGTTAAGCTACTGGCCAATAAATCTAAGTATAGGTTGTTGAGCAAAGGAAAATATCATCACCGAAAAAGTTACATTTATAACCCAAGAATACATTTCTATTCCAAAAATAAAATATATCCATAGAAAAATGCATGCATCAGCAGAGGAGGACCGTGCGTTTGAAGGGCCCTGGGCTAATATTACTTGGGGCCTGCCTAATTAATCAACTAATTGCCATTTTGTCAAAAAACTTTTTTTGATAACAATGTCTAGGTAACTAGGTACACAATATAAGAAAGAAAGAGGACAATACAATATTTTATTTTTTAATATGACAGACACACAAACACAACTGTAAGACATTTAACTTTTCACTAAAAATAGACAAATCGATTAGCGTAAGAAAACGTTGCTACTAAACAACATTAAACATAAAATCAATGATTAAACTAAACAACATTATTACTAATTGTAATAATATCTTAATTAGTAGCTTAATTAAGCAAGTATTGATATTAATTGTAAAGCTAGTTCATATAAATTAAAATTTAAACAAACATTCATTACTAGTTACCTATTGACAAGGCACTAACCTCGGTAGGAACTCGGTTCGCAATATTGTCCATTGTTTTCAATGGAGACTGGGGCCCTTTATATCCACGGGGCCCTGGGCTGCAGCCCAAAAGGCCCTTATATAGATCCGCCCCAGTGCATCAGCTTAGTGCTGCTGCACGTAAGTAAAGATTTACATTGAGCCAGTTATAGGCGTCAGTGCTGGTGCTCAGAACTCTTTTTATTTCTTTAGGAACTAGGTATTGAAGTCAGTCGGGAAAAACGTGTCATTTTTGCTTGTTAAAATGTTCCATATAACGCGACATCACCCTACAGTGCAGTGCCAGCGACTGTCGAAACTGCCGACTTCGGCGTTTGCATATGGTCAGTACCACCGGCACTGAAGTCAGAACTAATGCGACAGCGCTGTATTGAATTGAAATAAATTTACACCACGACAGTACCGGGTCAGCGCTGACTTGTTTTGAGTTTTCAAGTCAGTAACTGACTTAATGTAAATCAGCCTTAAATACCAGGAAAAAATATACTTGAAAAAGCATAAATTACCGTTCGAGTAGAGCCGTCAGATCCAACAAGAGCTGTTTCATTCTGGCGTCTTGTAAAATACGGGGTAATTCTCTTTGAGTTCTCGCTAAAAATGATTTTAGCTGCTTCCTGAAAATGGAAACGGCGATTTCGCTCAAATGTTGCCTTTTGATCAGGGCAAATCCGTTGTGAAGTGTTACAGTTCTTTTAGAAATCAGAGAAGAAGCATACAGCCATTCTACCTGTGACGCAAAACAAAACCAAGATTAATTTATGGTTTCAGGACAGAAAAATGTTGTTACGATGAGGTCAAATGTGGGACTAGCATGTGTTTTTGGGCAGTAGTCCATCAAGATTCTTATAGCTCGTTGAATAACAATAATTCCCAGTGAGGCGACACGAGAGCACCGAGCCAAGTGCATATTTTGCAATTTGTCCGTATATACTGGAAATTGTGACAAGAACAACTTTTTGGTAATCGATCAAAAAAACTTTTTTTTGACCTTGGACCACCAGGACTTTTTTGTTCAGTGCAAGGTTTTTAATAAAATTTGAAGAATTTGAAAATCAAGTTTAATCTTTTTATTTTTATAAAATCGAAGACTATCGCGGTTGTTTGACATTATAAATAGGATAGAAAACGAATTTACCCCGTGAAATTTGTAGGACCCGACGTTTCGGTGACGTTGCAGCCGCCGTTGTCTAGGGTAGACTGAAGAGCTGTCAGTCCGTTGTTTTGCGGGTAGGCCGCAAACCGCTGCCGCCACTGCGTAGGTTATAACGGTGGTGGGGGGCCGGGCTCGGAGCGCGGGAATTTTGAAAATCCGTCTTGCACACAACACTCACTGTATCCTGTTTAACGTCTTTGCGTTCGGCGGCGGGAACATTTTAAGAAGAGGGTTCCACGTAGAAGAGAGTTTGTAGCCGTCATCTCTATTGAAGTTCGGAGTTCTTCTTATTTCAATGGCTTCCCGGATCATGCGAGGAAAGTAGAATTGTTCCTTGGATAGAACAATGGGATTTTGAAACTGCATCCAGTGGTTACTTCCGCTATCCAATATATGTTCGCAGATCGCCGATTTTTCTCGCTGAACGTTTTTAACAGCTTTGATGTGTTCTGTCAGTCGCGTGGCTATGGGCCGTTTCGTTTGTCCAACGTAGGCTAGACCGCAGCTGCATTCGACTTTATACACACCCGGGGTTTGCAGTGGTATTACATCCTTTACAGGCCTCAAAAATCGAGCTATATTTTGGGTCGGTTTGAAGATCGTTTTTATATCGAATCTGTTTAGCATCTTACTTATTCGATCAGTCACGCCCTTGACGTATGGTAAAAATGCTCTTGATCTGCTCGGTTTTTGAGTTTCGTCCGTATTAGATCGTGTGCGTCGGGTCCGTCGGGTCCTACAAATTTCACGCGGTAAATTCGTTTTCTATCCTTTTTATTTTTAGTTCAATATTTTAATTGTTAATAAATATGATTTTTGAGCCTGCATCCTTTTTACAAGTTGGCAATTCAGGGGCTGAGACTGTTGCTCAGAGCTTCCAAAATGTATCATTTTATCATAGCTCATGCATGTACTACTATATTCTTTGTCTGTTTGTTTATACTCTTTATTGTGACATCTCACAATAGGCGGGTTTATTGTCATAAGACAATCTCTTCCAACCAACCCTACTATGAAGTGTTTATATGTACTTGTTTGTGCATGTAACATGTGTGTAAGTGTGTGTCTTGTTATTGCATCTAAGCCCAGCCAGCATCGTGACCAACCGTCCGTATCTATGTTTTGTTGACCTAGAGAGGGCCTTTGACAGCGTACCACATCCAGCGAACTCCGCCTGCGGCTGTATCTTGCAGTAGTAGACAGTTGGGTGGCAATAGTAGACAGAAGTGCGGATCCGACGGAACTGGGCGGTTGGTGCACTGGGCTGTGTCAGACAATCGTTTGCTTAACTGGCGGATAACCGGGGGAGACTGGAAACGTATGTTTCCCAAGAAGCGAGGGTAGTTGTTGACCTGTCGTCACCTATGGCCACCCGATCCAAAGTGAGACTTAACCGGCGCCTTGGATACGCGACAAAATCGAATTATGAATTACCACAAAGGTCATGTAGAGGCTGCGTAAGCGACTTCGAATCTGTGACTAAGCTGAAGAAAGGGATGGGGAAATCGGTCCAAATCTGGTATTAAGGACGCAAGGAAGCACACTGGGTGGTACTTTCCAGTGCCTCGCAGTAAGGCATTGTGTAGTTCTTGTCAACAGCCGTGTTTAAAATTTTAGTGTTATTTGGATGAAAATCAAATGAAGCTGGAATCCTCGCTTGATTTTAGTGGCGGCTCTTTCATACAAGCCAAAAAGTCCCGGCTTGCCTTATCTTCTTTAAAATCTTCTTTAAAAGATCGCTAAACTAATAAATGAATTTGCGAGAGCCTATTGCTATCGCTGTATAGCAATAGGCGCTCGCAAATTCTAGTGCTATTGCTATCGCTATCGCTTGCTATCGCTATTACTATTGCTAGATAGCAATGCCCGTTAGGGCACAGATTGCTCCATGCGACAAAACAGCTTATCGATAGAGCAACAATTTGCTGCAATCTTAACGAGTGAGTTCACAGCTAGTCACCTCGCTCGCACACATGGGCTTGCAACGGGGCTTTCAAAATCAGTGGTCCTCTCATTCTAACCTGTGGCAAATTACGCAAAACAATAATGTATCTATACGACTTTTGTATTGACAATTAAGCCATGCTTTGCGTTAGCATAGAGTAGAATGGGAGCAGGTTCTGTATTTAGTTCAGTTTGTTTTGTACAAGTAACAGAGCAGATTTTTTATTGTATAATTTCAATTGATTTAAGGTTTTTATTGCCTGATAAACAATGGACGAAAATGTCCCTTGTGGTGAAATCTGTCGTAACTTGAATTCATTCGCTCAAGCAAATAAAACGGCATTTCTTAAAGCCACCGCAGGTATGCACTGCTGATAAGTAATGTTAAATTCTGTCTAGCAGTAGCATGCCTTCAGTATGCTTTATTGAATCTACGACACAAGCAGTACATTTCAAACTAAATATTGAAAGAGGTACCACTTATTGTTACTATAAAAAGTGTAAAAAAACACAAAAATGTATGTCGGGCTTGCGCCATTTACCAACCCTGGGCACGCCACTGCCTGATTTATAATAGGATATTTTAAAAGCAATTATTTCGGAATGTTATTAATCGGATGGAGACTTTAGCCAGTATACCTACGAATTAGACTTTTATTCCCGGCAAAATTCAAGAGGACTGTACATCCTATAAAAGATAGCCCAACATTTTACCTTTACCGCATTAAAGCTTGCATACATACCCTAAATAACTCAGCAACACTTCCATGCAAACTTTCAGCCAGCGCTTTGTCCTTAAGTGTAAGAGAATGACACGCAACATCGTTTGCTAGTAAATAAGCGTATTGCTCTTTTATCGGAAGCGCACTGAATCTCAAACGAAAGAATAATGCCTCCGTTTCTCGGAACCACTTTACAACGCATCTATCTTCTTTATAAACTGTGGCTAATAATAAAATCATAAATGTGACACGGTTATAGTAACGACTCTTCAATTCCCGAAATGTTGACCCGTGTGAAGACAGCATAAGATAGACATCGGGAAATTCAGTTTCTGTATGTCTAAGGCACTCTTCGTAGTCATATTTTCTAGTTTGCGAGGCGTTCAGCGTCACTAAATATTTTATCCTCTGTGTGCATTTACTGAAATCAAATATGTGAATATTATGTTAGATTTTATTCAAAGTCCACGGTGGACTGAAAGAAATTTTCGACACCCTGACTGACTTGCTCTTCAGAATTGAAGGTTTTTCAATTCAAAAAGGAACGGAGCGGATAAAACACAAGTGGAGAGGTACTAACCCGAGGCAGGTAAAAAAACCGGTTGTGTCAACATAAGACCCCGAGTTTTTTTAAAAATCATTAATCTCAAATGCTGAAGGGGAGAGGTACCATGTCAAGTTTTGGACCTGGCTCGGGAAAATTGTAGGGGCTGTCCGCCAGTCGTGGATTCTGCGACTGTTAGGCTGTTTGCAGGATATATAGTGCTAAAGATGGCCAAAAGGGGATCAAAGGAAATAGTATATCGACCGGAACCCTTGATGCCCATACCCCAAGCCCAAATAAAAACATGGCCAAATAAAAACACAGGAACACCGACGAAACCCACCTTAAAGAATGGAAAAAAAACGCAGGACGCGGTTCCGGAAGCGTCTAAAAAACTTGCCCGCAACCTCACCAGATTAAAAAGGGACAAAATCCGTAAAGTCATAGCCGTACTATGACAGGCCACTGTCCCCTAAACAAACACCTGTTTACCATAGGTGTGACAGACAGCCCTCTATGCAGAGGATGCATGGAGGAAGAAGAAACGCCACAGCATGTGCTCATGGAATGCAGGAGCGTGGCAGAGCAACAGGCAAGAATACTACAATCTCCAGCATCTGTCCCGGAGGCCTGTAGCAACCCAAACAGGCTGCTAACCTTCTGGGACAGCCTGGGTTGGCTGGAGTAACATAAATAGAAACATGAGCCACGCACAACAGCCCAATCAAGAGGCCAAGTGCGGGAAATAGCCCAGATAAACTAAACTAACTAACTAGTGCTAAAGATGTGTAGGTTCATCATCATAAATTTGTATTGTTATTTCTGTAACTGAAAAGCTGGCGCAATTTCATATAATCTTATTAAATCGTATTTCTTACTCTTGTATCGTGCGCAATTTCAAAGATCCCGAAGGAGGCATTAAATTGAAGTCCACCGGGATCTTATTTTCGTCGAAAAACCTCGCCTGCATTTTCAATATATTTTTTAACAAAAGCGACCAAAACAAAAGCAATGTTTCCCGCGCCAGTTTGACAGATGGAAGACAGTGCTGCCAAGTGATAGACATAAAAATGTCGACTTTGCCAGAAAAATAGCCGGGTCTCCCCCTCCTGCGCGGGGGGCGCCAGTTTTGCATGCGGCAATTTTGCACAAATGTCACTTTTGACAGATCCAAATTTGTTGAGGGCAGATTTGCAGGAGGCAACCTTGCAGGAAGCAACCTTGCAGGCGGCAACCTTCAGTACAGTTTTTAAGTTTTTCTGTTAGGTTAGGTTAGGCTAGGTTTTTCTTTCCCTAAAATCGAAGTGACATTAATTACCGGCATCCTTGTAAGGTAAGAGCACCGGTAATTGACCATGTACCTGTAGTTGACCATTTCACACTAAAGTTGATAAAATAAGAATTTGGGACATATTTTTAAATTGATTCCATGTTAACTAACAAGTGGACTTCTTTTTAGTAGTTGACCACCTCTAGTGTCAGTTATAACCTGCCACTAAAAGCTATTTTTTTTATTTTGTACTTAGATGACTTCCGTCAGTCATCACTGCAAAGAATCTGCTTGAGTTGCTGTCGAGACCGTCAGCCATTAGTGTCGGTGGCGGTCTGCTTGAAACTGTACTGGAGCAATCAGCTTAGTTCCTGACGGTCTGCTAGAAACGATACCAGAATCATCAATCAACGCTGTTGCTGACGAATTAAATTCCGGTGTCAACGGTATTGCTGGAACTTCTTCCGATCCTGCACCTGCTAATGTATCAAGTCCATTTAAGAAGCATTTCTTTTACAAAACTAGTATCAAAAGGGACACACCTAAACCACGTTCAAAAGAAAGAATGCCTTCTATTGTTTTGGGTAAAAGTTACCAGGAATATTTACAAAGGAAGTTGAAGCAAAAAGAAGATCTTGAACGGATAAAAGTAGAAAAAGCTGCTGAAAAACAACGAAAGAAAGAAGAAAAAGAGTCATTAAAGCGTGTCAAGGCTCTAGAAAAAATAAAGATTGCAAAAATAAAGTGGGTGAACAAAAATCTCCACTTCTGTTCAAGTTCTGACTCAGATGCTGAGGATTCTCTAGGAGAAAGTGTAAAGGAGTCGGAAACTGAGCCTGACCATTACCAAGAATCTAACGTTGCGGTTCTGAAGCCCCCTCAAAGAGTTGGTGGTGAATTTGTCATATTTCAGTACGAAAATAAATTTTACCCCGGAAAAGTACTAAAAGCGATTAAGGAAACAGCTACAATCTCATCGATGGAAGTGAATGGTCGATTGTGGAAATGACCGGAACGTAAAGACGAGCTTGACTACCCGTGGGAAGCAGTACCTAGTAATTTCTTTAAAAGCTGAGCCAAAAAAGATCAGCTCAACGAGGGATGTCTTCGATGTTCCAGAGATACATTTCTTTATATAACTTCTAATATGCTCTGTTCTTTCTTCATGTGATCTGTTTGAAATAAAACACTAAGTATTAATAAATTTGCCTCTTATTTAACAACTTAAACCCCATTTAAACTTAACTATCTAGATGGTCAAGTACTGATACAAAATATGGTCTTCTACTAGATTTTTGTATTTTTTAGATGGTCAATTACTAACATTTTTTTTTGAAAAAGTATTTATTTTTTATTATTTTTTTTGCATAACTGTACAAGCAAAAAAAGTATGTGTGTTTAATAAACACACATCAGAAAACATATCTAAATATTCACTCAATGAATTCAGATAAAAATAAAGGGTAAGCATTAAAAATTCAAAATTCTGGCCCTTAAATGGTCATCTACTGGTGCTCTTACCTTAGTGGATGACTTTTATACATCAAACTAAACATTAATAAAAATGTTTTAAGTTTTTCTGTTAGGTTAGCTTAGGTCATTTTGACATTTGCAAAACTGCCTTCTGCAAGATTGCCTTCTGCAAAACTGCCGCCTGCAAGAATGGTGTCTGCAAGATTGCCGTCTGCAAATTTGCCTTCTGCAAGTTTGATGGGACTCAAAAAACATTACACAAAAACAATTGTTTTCATACACAAGCTGTCTCCTGCGTATAAAAATGTTTCATGTTTAAACAAACATTTTGTGTAGATATCAAAATGAGTTTTGACGATGAAGACTTACTTTTAGTTTTAACAATAATTGTTTTAACAATAATTATTATAGACGTAATATCGGGGAGAAGAAACAACTTGAATCCATTGTCAATTTCTTATCACAAAGTAATCACAAGACAATATAACCTAAAAACCTTGTTGACTGGCAGTTCTGCGCATGCGCGCAGCGGTTGAAAATGAAACAAAACGTTTCATTTTCAACCACAATTTTGAAATGAATGTTTTTCAAGTACCACGGGAAACAAAAACATTATGTTTGCGTACACAAATGTGTACGGCCACGCCCATTTGTTTCGATGTTTTTGTGTATTGTTTGGAAAAAAGATGCGCAGGAGACCCGGCTTAAAGTAGCCGTTTTGCAAAAATGGCTGCCTAAAAATCGGCCAATGCGAGGTATGGTCCGCCAATAAAAGATACAAATCCGGTGGAATCCCTATTTTGAAGGAAAAGGGCGAGTGACAAGACGGTTACAAGCCCACCGTGCCAATTTCGACAACTGTCCGGAATTTTAAAAACGAGTTCTATCTTTTATGCCGATGAAAACGATTGCAGGAAATATGTATGTTTTTTAAATCAAACATTTACATTTTTATTTAAAAAATATATATTTTTATTTAAAAGTACCTAGTACAAAAACAAATAGGTATACGGATGAAAAAAAATTAGTATGATAAAATAGAAAGAATAAAATAGAAAGTTGCACTGAAAGTCACCCTATCAAAATCTCCAGCAGGTAAGCCTTAGGCTTGGCTAGATTTTATACAAAGCTGTATTTTAAAAAATGGTTATTAAATAAAAAAAAAAAAAAAAAAAAAAGAACAAAAATGGCTGCGTAGGTACCAAGTACCTAAGTGGTACTAGTTTCTTACCTATGAACTATATGTACCAAAGATACTTATATTAGCCAATCAAATCAAATATATACCCACGTCTTATAACAGTTTCTGAGATGTTTGCTAGCTGGCCAATTCTACCGGTTGACAGCGCGGGAAAATGGTCGATCAGTTCTTCTCATCAGATCAGTTCTTCTCAGATAAGAATATGGATACTGTTTTTAATTGCATTGGGCAATAGGAGCCCCCTCTCTACACGTTGACAATGCTTGACCGCATCACCGATGTATCGCTCTTTCCCATAAATGAAACGATGAAGATTAACATTATACGACACTAACTACTGTTGAGAGATGTGCTGTAACAAAAAAAAATGGGCTAAAGTTCGAAATTGAACAAAATACCCTTCCCCTATTTATTTACATTATTATGGCATATTGGATATATATGTATATAATTACTGTATAGGTACTTATCTACATTCCATAAATTTCCATATGTATACTGTAGATGCATTATAAATCGGTGTTTCCATTTGAGGTTTAACAAGTTCTCAAGAACTTCGGCGGGACACGCGGTATCACATAGAAACATTGTTGCGGAAGAATGTTCTAAAAATTTGTTACGACACTTTGTTGTTATTTTAATTACTGAATTGTACCTATTTCTCCATCTTTGAACGTTGTTGAAAAATAATGTCAGTTTTTGTTACCTTATTTCGAGTAGAACTACCAAGTGCGAAATCGGTAAGACTAAAAAATAACCACACAATATTGTTAGAAATGTACACATTTTTGCATATCTACATATTACTACTTAAAAATATCATAAAAAATATTAATATACATTTCTAGAATGTTTATTGCCAAAAGATCCATACCTGAAAGTGGGCAATTTTTTGCAAAACGGCTTCGGCTACTGATGAATATTTTGGAAAATACATTTATTCTTCACGGAAATTGTTGTTTTTAACTACCGTAATACCCCCCCCCCCCCCGCCTCTCCCGACATCACACACCCCCCACCCCGGCTCGACGTTTTATTTGATTAAAATGGATGTCGTTTTTTTGTGTCGCTAGTATGATATATTGCAATCAAAATTTAACAATGTGGTTTCGACCCTACGACGCATCTGTGTACCGAATTTCAAGTCTTCAAGTCCAATAATTCTAGATTAAAGAATGGCCAACGCGCCCCGTCAGGTGGACTGATTTCAACCACAATCTTTTCAACTCTTGCCATGTGATGGCAAATGATGCCTGCATTCCAAATTTCAGCTCAATCGGATGAAGCGTTTTGGCGCTATGTAGGATGACAGACGTCGACAGACAGACACATAGGCATAGACAGACAGACAGACACACACACAGAAGTGCGCCCACAATACGGAAAGTAAAATATGAACAAATACTATTCTAGAATGGTTTCGTCTTGATTTGAGACATACACTTTTTGGCTTCTTCGCTTCTTAGCAGAGTCGGATGGAACGTGGATCGTAGAGAGAAGTTCCATTTTAGCCTCCGAGAACGTGGACATACTATGTCCAGACGAGAACCCCCGAGGATCTCGCTGTTAGCATGCCGCTTCTAGTCAGTATTGACAAGGCAGCTACCACATCCTAAAAAGGGTTGTAGTGGGATTTATTTAATCTACTACGGGGGTGGAATTATCCGTCCTCCAGTCTGGTCGCAGATTCGAAGTCGGTTACGCGGCCTCTACCTGACGATAGCGGTAATTCATAATTTGAATTCGTCGCGTATCCAAGCCACCCTTTGCCGGTCAAGTCTCACTCGCGATCGGGTGGCCATATATAGGTGTCGACAGGTCAACAACTACCCCCGCTTTTTGGGAAACATACGTTTCAGAACTCCCCCGGTTATCCGCCAGTTGAGCAAACGATTGGAACCACACCCGCTTCTTAGAAAACGTCTAAGACCATTTCCGAACTTCGAGGATGCTACCGGATAGTCTTCGAGGAGTTGAACCGTGAGCCGAACCAATTCAATGTAACGAGAAGGTCATATGGCTCAAGCTGTACGGAACCGTTAGCTGCCATGTTGATTTATTTTATTTATTTACTTATTTATTTACCAAAACATCATTATAATTAACCTTAGAGATAATTCCAATTCGTTAATATTATTCTAGACTAGGGTATATTATAACATACTAGCGACCCTTCGCACGGGTGCATAAATATCATTAGGAATGTGCTTAGCAAGTACCTAAATATGAAGTATATTTATTTTACAACGTTTATTTATTTATTTATTTATTTATATGTTTCCAAGTATATCACAAATGAGAAATATAAATAATGTAAAAATTGATTTGAATCGTAATTCTATCGTGAAACATATATCGAAATATATAAATGGCTTATATATTTAAATTTTGGTAATTTTAAATGTCAGCGTCAACATTTCATTTTTACTGCCAGTTATTATAGAATGTTTTTGTATAGAAATAGAATTATTAATATATATTGATAGTCCGAATTGTGGTGGTAAATTTATAACAATAATGCGTAACATTACGTCTCTCACAATTTCCGTTATCGTAACAGATTGACAAATTTACTTATTCGCTAATTTTATAATTTCTCAATAATTAATAACACTATTTCACTGGCTTACCTGTATAATATCTAATTCATATATAAAAAAACATATAAATCCGCATATAGGATATAAAACGTGTATAATTTAAAATCTTTGTATATTCGTATGCATGCCCTAAATATTATATTAAGAAATATATTCATGTAATGTCTAAAAGTTTTTTCCGATAAGCCATTTCTTCAGTGTTGTGGCATACCCTTTTTCTCTCTTTAATATGTATTGGTAGGTGGATATAACTTTTATTGAGTTGTATAAAGATCCTTTTTTTTTAAACTCCCTAAAAAAAATAAATTTGGCTTGGGTGCCTGGTGGAGGTCATGTTGATTTCTCGTATTGTACATTGTTTGTGTGGTTGCTCGTGTTCTACATTGTTTATGATGAAATATCGCTCGTAATTCCTCACAAATTTGGAGATGTCCAAGATATATATGGATAAGAACGTTAGCACGGACTCCTATTATAAACAGCGATTTGAAGCTTTTAGTCGTCGGAATTCCACATATTATTAGCAAGCATCGTTTTGTATACACTGATTACAGCTGAATTTTCATTACACAATATGAACAAATTTTGTTTGGCAGTGATGCGCGAAAGGGCTACATATAGCTGTCCATAAGAAAAATACTCTAAGCCCGCAACGTTGAATGTTTGACTTTGTGATTTATTGATTGTGATTGAAAATGATAATTTTATACGAAATTGCAGTCGTTTAAAACGGAAAGATAAATCCGTTGTTTCAATGGAATCCGGGGAATTAACATTGTTTTTCCAGTTCCTCATCCGGTCAGTATTCTGCACTCTATAATGAACGTTTTTAAAGATTTTAACTGCAAACGTGTGTCATTACACAATTTGGGTGAATTAAGGTTCCGTAATAAAATAATAGGACTCCCTACTTTCAAAACCAATTTATGTGGGGCAATCCAGAGGGCTGCAATGTGTTGAGAAATTCTGTTGACAATCTCTTCCAGGTCAAGCACAGTGGGCTCGATTGCGTTTCTTCGTGAACTAAAATCGGAAATTAGTCCGTGTGAACGAGACAGGGCAATACGCTAGAGCGACATGTGATATGACCGGGTTGTCACTTTTTCGCATTAAAACTGCCCGCCATGGTCGAAGCATCTGAATCTTACACCGCACGAAGTATGCTCGAATTTATTCGGACGAATATAGGTAAGTTCAATAGATAGTATTTATCTACGATCGTTCGTTTCATATCCGCTCTAACGTATTGCTCTGTCTCGTTCGCTTGGACTAATTTTAGTTTTAGTTCACAAAGAAACGCAATCGGGTCCAGTGTCTACAGAGTAGTATGTTTGCGTCATTACCAACTAGGGTGTAGATGTGCTGTCTGCACGCTCGGCGCTCTATTCACCCGCGCCCGCCGCGGTTGCGGTTGCAAAACTCACGAAAACGCTGGTTTGAGCGGTCATATAGCCGCCGCGGTTGCGGAACGGCCCGCAACCGCGGTGGGATTGTTGCGACGCCGTCAGTAGCGACGTCGCCGGCCGTAAAATAGATGATTTACGGCCGCTATGAGGGTGCCCGAGAAAGCATAAGAAATTTGCAGAAAACTCATTTTTACGAGAAAAATGGCAAAATCGCCTCGGGTTACCTTTATAGACAGCGCAGGCGTCGCTTGGAGCGGACCGAGCGAGCGAGACGGCCTACGGCCGCCCGCTCCCACACAGAGACCGAGCGAGCGAGACTCCCTACGACCGCCTGCTCTAACATAGCTAGGAGACAAACTTTGGTGCCGAAAACGGACAGATTTGAACTCGTCAAACCGGATATGAAAGCGGGAAATACTGCCCGAAACAGTTGTATAAGAGTCGAGGTATATGCATAGAGCACCCCTCTTACGACCTGCCGTGAAAATTCACGTGTTCACTGCAAGGAACCGTGAAACACGAGAGAAAACACGTGGTATTTTCTACTCCCAAAAATAGTGAAAAACTGTTAAATGGGAGTAGAAAACAAAGCACCATCACCACCGACCACCGGCAAGTAAACAGAAACACAGGAATCATCGATTCAAGTTTACGTTGCCGGAAAATTGCCCTCAGCCGATTTCGAAGATACTAGCAGACACGAAAACAACGGGAACGCATACGTGAGGTACCGGGCCAGACTCTGATGATGTTTGGAACCCGAAGAATCCACTCCAAAGGAAAGGATGGGTTTTGAGCCATTCTCTGATTGGTTGGTTGCCGACCAATCAGGAATGCGCTCTAACGAGCCAGTAGCCGCCAACCAGAAACTGTTGGTCGGCCCTGAAGTCTGGACAAACACGGAGCGTACCGTAACGGCTTTTAGAGGAGAGGAGATAGCTTTTCTCCTAGGAGAGTGCGAGAGGTCAATAGAAAAGGGAAGATCCCCACCTTTCACGGAAAGCTGTCCGCGGCGTGTCCATTGGTGGACACGAAAGCAGGTGCACGGCAGGTGCACGGCGAGAACCGCGGAAGTGAGTACAAATATGGGCCCCTGGGCCATACCAAATCACTCGCTCTCTCAGTTCCACAGGAAACAGTCAACCGACTAGGAAGGAAGGAAGGAACCCCCAACGACTACTAGGACCGCGACCTGGAACCGCTCCACTGCCCTTGCAGTCTGGAAGCCAGTCGCGAGCGGCTCTACTGCACCGTGCAGTATTGAGCCCGTCCAAGTAAAGGACACTACGGTCGACGAGACACTCTCTCCTATTCGGGGAGTTGAGTGCCGGTCCGAGTCGGGAATTACGGTCCGACTCGTGATTTACGGTCGACGGGACGCTCGCTCCAGTCGTGGAGTTCGAGCGCCGGTCCAAGTTGGGACCTTCGGAGAGTCGGGTACACGCGGCGCACACGCGGTCAGACGGCGCACACAGGCGCAGTCGGACGCACGCGGGCGCAGACGGGCGCACAAAGGCGCAGTCTGGTGAGCATCGGCGCACACGCGGCACCCACGCGGCGCACACGCGGTCAGACGGCGCACACAGGCGCAGTCGGACACAGGCGGACGCAGCACAGGCGGACGCAGCACAGGCGAACGCAGCACAGGCGGACGCAGCACAGGCGGACGCAGCACAGGCGGACGCAGCACAGGCGGACGCAGCACAGGCGGACGCAGCACAGACAAGCGCACCCAGGCGCAGTCAGGCACACGCAGACGCACACAGGCGCACACAGGCGCACCCAGGCGCACTCAGGCGCACTCAGGAGCACGCAGGCGCACAGAGACGCCGCTCGACAACCGACCACGAAAGATCTTGTTCGACCCGCTGCCCGGGAAGAACAGGATAGCGACACTTAGAAAATAAGATTAATTGTTATATACTGATTTTACTTTACAATAAAGATTTCAATAACGTTGTTATGTACCTAGGTTAATTATATACTTATGTCTGATTTGTAAAACTGTATACTTGTTAAGTACACTGTTGTAAAATAGTATTTTGTTATGTACCTTGTAAGATTCATGTATGTAAATTGAAATGTATGTACCTTGTATCTAAGCGACGATATTCTTAGACTCTAAAATTATCAAAAAATAATAGGCCGTGTTGGCACTAGTGAGTCGAAGGCGTGTTTTATTGGTGCAGGGGACGGGGAGTAAAACGGTGGTAATAGACAGACTGAGGCGTATCGAGGCTTGCAGCAGGTGTCGTGGCCGCCCGTTACGGGGCAAGCGGCGACCAAGCGGTGGACCTCTTTTTACAGTCCTGGGTTCACACAGCGCTGGGTCGGTCCGTGCCACAGGGCACTGCATATGTTGGGCAACGGGCGCAACATAGAAGCTGGTCCTTCGAGCCGGATAGCCATCAGTAAAATACCGTTACTCTCCCGTCGTGCACCAATAAATCACGATGAGCCTTCGTAGTGGAAAAAGTCGTCGCGACCCACAAGCAGCTGACCGCAGCGCTGCGAGGGACGGCGACACCGTGACAGAGGTCACAATCCAAGATTCACAGATGAGCGACCTAGCAACCACGAGCGTCACGGTAACACGAGTTGGCAACTCGCCTCAGGGGACGATGGGCCCACCGACAGCGCAGCCACTAATGCCAGCAGCTCGGGTAGCAGGCGCATACCCGGAGCGCGGCACGCCGTACGTCGTGGATAATGCAGCCGCTACAACTCAAGGGGGTGCGACAGGAAGGCCCGCCGACTGGACAGCGAGTCTATGCAGCCGTGAAAGCGGCATGACGCCGCACAGTAGGTGCAAGCGTCGCTTCGCCGAGGCAGCACAGCGAGCATTTCGCGAGAAACAGCGGATTGAGGACGAGATATCCGAGCTGCGCGATGCTTCCATCCGTAACCGAACGGAGACGCTGCAGGCGAGACTCGCCGACCTGCGCCGAGCCACGGAACTCGAGCAAGACATCATCGTCGCTGAGGAAGAAGAGGCCGAGGACGCTCCAAGCCTTGGACGTTCGATGGCACGCACTCGGATTCCCCTCGAGAAAACTCCCATACCGCAGTGGATCGACCACTCAAACCAGGCGGTAGGGGACACGGCGCAGCGGCAACGAGCGAGGGATATGGACGCCTTCGCAGGCGCTTTCCCGCAAGCACCAGGCCCGCCACAATCACCGACACCGCACGCGACCACTCCGTGCGAAGGGATTCTCTTGCGGCATACATTGCCGCGGGAATTGCCGGTGTTCGACGGTGATCCAGAACGGTGGCTGGTCTTCGCGTCACAGCTGGAGCAGCAGACCCAGATCTTGACGCGAGCTGAAGTCATGACACGACTACAGCGGTGCCTGAAGGGAAAGGCATATCAAACTGTGTCCGCTCTTCTCTCCGATCCAGAGCAACTACTACGGATAAGAGAAACACTAGAGCGACGATTCGGGAGACCAGACCTTCTCATCGGGCGCCTTATCAACCAGGTGCGCGGCTTGCGGCCATTGACCAGCACTTCATCGACAAGCGAAGAAGTGATCGATTTCACGGTGACAGTTGGCAACCTTATAGCATCAATGAGGTCCCTGAAGCGGCCAGAGTACGCGTATAACCTAGAGATACTGCGCGAACTGGAAGCCAAGCTGTCGGGCCATCACCTGTCGGGCTGGAGTGAAGCCATTATAGAGAAACACGGAGGCAATCCGTCATTATTTGATTTCTCAGAGTACATGGACAAACTCGGGCGACAGGCCACGGCGGTGAATCGAGCCAACTGGGGAGTTAAGCCGTCCAAACCGAAGGGGTACGAGTCGATGCCTGCACCGAAGCGGGTGTATGCGACGACTGCTGATACACAGCAGTCGACGTCCGCACCACAGCCAAAGAGTGACACCAAGTACACACCGCCCGCAGCTTCCGGTCCAAAGGAAGACGGCCCGAAGTGCGAGGTGTGCTACACGCGTGGACACGCAATCACACGGTGCAAGAAGTTTCTGAAATGGACAGAAATCCAGCGCTCAAGATGGGTGCAGACTTCTGGAGCCTGCTTCCGGTGCCTCAAGAGGGGGCACTACGCGCGGGACTGCCGCACCGCCAAGGCGACACACCCACTGCTCACCGACAGCAGAAGGGCGGCGCAGTCACCGACGCCAACGGAAGACAAGGAAGAAGACCAGAAGAGTGGCACCGGCTACAGCTACTACATCGAAGCGGCGCGAGCAACAGACGGCAAGGCTTGTGTTACCAAACGAGAGGGGTTGCTGCGCGTCGCCTCAATACTAGTAAGGGGTCCCAAGAGCAGCATCCCGATACTCGCTCTTCTTGACGAAGGGTCAAGCGTCACGCTGATTGAGGACAGCGTGGCGAGGGAAATCGGCGTCTGCGGGAAGCAGAGCGCGATTGTTCTTAAGAGCGTAGCGGGACCACGCAAGGAAAAATCCCGACTGGTGGACCTTGAGGTGAGGGACGCCCTGAACGCAGAATGGCATCAGATGACGTCCGTGAACACCACTGAAAGGCTCAATGGACCCGAGCAGGAATCGTTGGGAAGCAAATGGGACAAGTGGTCCCATCTGCATGGCATACAGATTCCGCAATATCGGGGCAAGGCACAAATGATTATCGGTATGGATAATTACCGACTCATAGCGCCACGAAGTATCATCTGGGGACCACCAGGGTTGCCCACCGCCACCCGGAGCTTGCTCGGGTGGACGATCAGCGGACAGGTCCAGAAGAAATCGGACAAAGCGGCAGTTCATCACACGCACAAGGAGCCGGGAGATCAACTAGACACCGACTATCGGCGTACGGACGAGGCAGATGTGGTCGTACGGAGGCCACAACACAAACGTCATCAGCATACGGAGGCAACAATGGCTGCCACGGGGCGCCTCGAGAACGGCCGTTGGGAAACGGGCCTGCACTCGCGCCACGAGGGGGAGAGGCCCCCCCGGAGCCGCTTCCATGCCATCAGTCAAGTAAAGAACGACCGATGGGCAACGGGCCCGCCCTGCTGCACGAGGGAAGAAACGGAGGAGGAAAGATGTTGCTGGGAACGGATCTCCTACCTACCGCCTCAAAGCGGCACACGCCCAAACCAGCCGAAAAGCTGCAGGCCGACGGCAGGTTTGGAAACGTTGGCAGAGGAGCCAATGATAGACCAGGAACAGCGCGGTCAAGGGAAGCAATCGCGACTTGTCCACAAAAAAGGATACCGGCTGCAAGCCAATGAAAGACCGGCGGACACCAGGGAGAATGCAGTCCCCTACGAAGGAGTCTTCGAGAGTGGTTGTCGCCGGCGGAATCCGCCACGTGGGGGAGAGGCCCTAACGCAGCGGAAGATGGAGTGGACCTCCATGACCAACGATCAAGTGATTAACGGTCAAAACAAGCAACGTCACGATCTGCAAGCTCATGGAGCACGGAGATTCGTCGATGCAGGCGAGCAAGCAATACATCGCCGCCCAGTACAAGGTGGACGCGGACAAGCACGCTCCGTTCAGCCACAAGTACAACAAGTCAGTCATGGAGCCCGGAGAGCTCATGATGACATAAAACAAGGACGCAATCTCGAAACGGACAGCGCTCCGTCCGAGAAGAAAGCGACCGGGCGAAAGGTTCATTCACCCCTGAAGTCCGCCACGACTAATGAGTCAACGGCGGCGAGAAGACCGGCAACAAAGCAGCCGGCAAAGGCCAACGTACCGGCCAAGAAGTCTGCCCCAGCGAAGGCAGCACAGGCCAACGTACCGGCCAAGAAGTCTGCCCCAGCGAAGGCAGCAAAGGCCGACGTACCGGCTAAGAAGTCTGCCCCAGCGAAGGCAGCAAAGGCCAACGTACCGGCCAAGAAGTCCGTCCCAGTGAAGGCGGCAAAAGCCAACGCACCGGCCACAAAGTCCGCCCCAGCTAAAAAGGCGGCAACTGCCAAGGCATCCACCACCCGGAAGTCAGCGGCAGCAAAGAAACCAGCCGCAACGAAGCCGGCCGCAGTCCACAGCGCGACAGCGGCCGAGCATCAAGCGACACGCTAAGGCAGCAAGCCCGACGTCTCGTTGCAAGCTGAGGAAGCCTGGCGAGCGAAAACGTGGAGCACAAGGAGTGCCCGACGCAGAGGTGCGTACGGTTTCCACAACGATATTGCCGCCAGCAAGTCAGCACGGGTGAGAGCAGACACCATGCAACGGAGTCGGAGGAGGGCCAAGGAGGTCCTGGCAAGCAAGCCGAAGCAAGAGATACCCCAGCAAGGGATGAAAGCCCGGAAGCAAAACAGCAGTGCTCAACCGGATCACTGAAGCAGTGAGAAGCTCCAAGAAGCATGGACAGCAGTTGTCATGCCACGCCGCAGACGTCAACGAAGGCAAGCAAGCCGACGAACTACTGGCGAAAGGAGTCACTTTCTCATTGGGTCACCGCAGCCAGTGCTACCGTTATGCCCCCCAGACGAAAGGGTGGACCTACGGAAGCAGTGGCGGTTCAGCCAAGCCTTGGCGAACCAGTTTTGGAAGAGATGGGTGAAGGAATACCTTCCCACTCTAGCCAAACGAACGAAATGGCACGAGCGCAACCGCGACATAGCCATCAATGACGTCGTGTTCATGGCGGAACCAAACACGACTCGCGGGACGTGGACTAGAGGTGTCGTAACCGCTGTACACCCGGGCGCAGACGGGTTGGTACGAGTGGTCGACCTCCGCACCGCAACAGGACGGGTCAGCCGAAGACCCATCACCAAAGTGGCCGTAATTCTAGAGGCCGAAAATGAAGACACGGGACGTGTCGAGGGGGAGGATGTTGCGACGCCGTCAGTAGCGACGTCGCCGGCCGTAAAATAGATGATTTACGGCCGCTATGAGGGTGCCCGAGAAAGCATAAGAAATTTGCAGAAAACTCATTTTTACGAGAAAAATGGCAAAATCGCCTCGGGTTACCTTTATAGACAGCGCAGGCGTCGCTTGGAGCGGACCGAGCGAGCGAGACGGCCTACGGCCGCCCGCTCCCACACAGAGACCGAGCGAGCGAGACTCCCTACGACCGCCTGCTCTAACATAGCTAGGAGACAAACTTTGGTGCCGAAAACGGACAGATTTGAACTCGTCAAACCGGATATGAAAGCGGGAAATACTGCCCGAAACAGTTGTATAAGAGTCGAGGTATATGCATAGAGCACCCCTCTTACGACCTGCCGTGAAAATTCACGTGTTCACAGCAAGGAACCGTGAAACACGAGAGAAAACACGTGGTATTTTCTACTCCCAAAAATAGTGAAAAACTGTTAAATGGGAGTAGAAAACAAAGCACCATCACCACCGACCACCGGCAAGTAAACAGAAACACAGGAATCATCGATTCAAGTTTACGTTGCCGGAAAATTGCCCTCAGCCGATTTCGAAGATACTAGCAGACACGAAAACAACGGGAACGCATACGTGAGGTACCGGGCCAGACTCTGATGATGTTTGGAACCCGAAGAATCCACTCCAAAGGAAAGGATGGGTTTTGAGCCATTCTCTGATTGGTTGGTTGCCGACCAATCAGGAATGCGCTCTAACGAGCCAGTAGCCGCCAACCAGAAACTGTTGGTCGGCCCTGAAGTCTGGACAAACACGGAGCGTACCGTAACGGCTTTTAGAGGAGAGGAGATAGCTTTTCTCCTAGGAGAGTGCGAGAGGTCAATAGAAAAGGGAAGATCCCCACCTTTCACGGAAAGCTGTCCGCGGCGTGTCCATTGGTGGACACGAAAGCAGGTGCACGGCAGGTGCACGGCGAGAACCGCGGAAGTGAGTACAAATATGGGCCCCTGGGCCATACCAAATCACTCGCTCTCTCAGTTCCACAGGAAACAGTCAACCGACTAGGAAGGAAGGAAGGAACCCCCAACGACTACTAGGACCGCGACCTGGAACCGCTCCACTGCCCTTGCAGTCTGGAAGCCAGTCGCGAGCGGCTCTACTGCACCGTGCAGTATTGAGCCCGTCCAAGTAAAGGACACTACGGTCGACGAGACACTCTCTCCTATTCGGGGAGTTGAGTGCCGGTCCGAGTCGGGAATTACGGTCCGACTCGTGATTTACGGTCGACGGGACGCTCGCTCCAGTCGTGGAGTTCGAGCGCCGGTCCAAGTTGGGACCTTCGGAGAGTCGGGTACACGCGGCGCACACGCGGTCAGACGGCGCACACAGGCGCAGTCGGACGCACGCGGGCGCAGACGGGCGCACAAAGGCGCAGTCTGGTGAGCATCGGCGCACACGCGGCACCCACGCGGCGCACACGCGGTCAGACGGCGCACACAGGCGCAGTCGGACACAGGCGGACGCAGCACAGGCGGACGCAGCACAGGCGAACGCAGCACAGGCGGACGCAGCACAGGCGGACGCAGCACAGGCGGACGCAGCACAGGCGGACGCAGCACAGGCGGACGCAGCACAGGCGGACGCAGCACAGACAAGCGCACCCAGGCGCAGTCAGGCACACGCAGACGCACACAGGCGCACACAGGCGCACCCAGGCGCACTCAGGCGCACTCAGGAGCACGCAGGCGCACAGAGACGCCGCTCGACAACCGACCACGAAAGATCTTGTTCGACCCGCTGCCCGGGAAGAACAGGATAGCGACACTTAGAAAATAAGATTAATTGTTATATACTGATTTTACTTTACAATAAAGATTTCAATAACGTTGTTATGTACCTAGGTTAATTATATACTTATGTCTGATTTGTAAAACTGTATACTTGTTAAGTACACTGTTGTAAAATAGTATTTTGTTATGTACCTTGTAAGATTCATGTATGTAAATTGAAATGTATGTACCTTGTATCTAAGCGACGATATTCTTAGACTCTAAAATTATCAAAAAATAATAGGCCGTGTTGGCACTAGTGAGTCGAAGGCGTGTTTTATTGGTGCAGGGGACGGGGAGTAAAACGGTGGTAATAGACAGACTGAGGCGTATCGAGGCTTGCAGCAGGTGTCGTGGCCGCCCGTTACGGGGCAAGCGGCGACCAAGCGGTGGACCTCTTTTTACAGTCCTGGGTTCACACAGCGCTGGGTCGGTCCGTGCCACAGGGCACTGCATATGTTGGGCAACGGGCGCAACAGGGATAAAATCGCAAGTCGCGCGGTTAATCGAGATTGTTAATAGCCACACCCGCGCGCCTGCACTGCGTCGCCCGCGAATCGACCGCAGAGGCAGC
This sequence comes from Micropterix aruncella, assembly GCA_944548615.1. Taxonomy (NCBI): domain Eukaryota; kingdom Metazoa; phylum Arthropoda; class Insecta; order Lepidoptera; family Micropterigidae; genus Micropterix; species Micropterix aruncella. The sequence continues at coordinate 2,692,656 of OX155954.1, forward strand.
GGGCCACTGTTTTCCCGCAGACGCTGCGGCCACCGCGATTTACCCCGCGCCTTCGTGGGCGAAAATCGCGTCGTGAAAATAGCGACTCAATCATATCTTGCATTCTACGGCGGCAGCGGGCCCGCAACCGCGGCGGATGCGGGTGAAAACCACGACGTGAGTTCTAAGCCTAAACAGTAGTGGGTCCAGATTTGATCCCTGGCTCTGATAGATGGGGCAGCGCACTCAGAGGTTTGCCAAACTTTTATTTTATAGTCAAGTTCTTCAAATTTTTGAATAAAAAAGCAAAACAATAAAAACAATCTTTTTTTTGTTTTGCTCATTTTTAAAAATTAAAAGTTGTGTACTTGCTCGTATTGATTCACCCTTGAAGGATGCCGGTTACTTAAAGCTCAGCCTGTATATCCATATACCTACCATCGTCCAACTTCTTCTTCCTAAACAATTCCAATTCTCTATCTTTCTCAGCGACCTTCCATTATAAAGCCAATATTTAAATTAAATTTATAATTTTAATTTAAATATTCCAATATTTCTTTAAACTGTAACTTTCGCAGGAAACTATTATCGCCCGAATGTTTTTTTTTCTCTGTATAAGTATGTATAATTCGGTACATTATTGTACGCGCTGTATGTTTTCTGAAATAAATAAACATAAATAAATAAATGAAAATGATTAAATATAATTTGTTTCTGCACGCCCCCGCTTCAAAAATGCCGTCCGCTGCGCCGGCTGAGCGACCGCGCAGCCCGCAAAGCCTCGTCCGTCATCCGGCTATGGTAATAGTGCCTCTGAGGTTGTAGAACTCGCTGGACGCCCGTCGCGCGCGCGCTCGCGCACCGCTCGTCACTATTCGCATATCCGTAGATCCGTAGATCATCGATCCCGCTAGATCACATGCTCTATTTGCGCGTAGCCAAAGGAGGTGTTGTGACCGATCGACAGACCGGACAACCGCTGATCGATCATTCGGATCAATATTTTCGGTATGTTTGTTTCTTTTACTTACTTCGTTCGTTCAGATGGATTATTATACTTGTGTCCGATCAACCCCTCTCAAGTAGGATAACAGTAGTAATTTAAGTAGTATCCGGACAGTGCCGGATTATTCAATAGGCCGAGTAGGCACCCCACAACTTTTATTGGCCTTCGCGACAAGGTATCATTATCATAATATTTTTTAAAAAGCGTTTCTTATAGATAGAAAAAGAATCATTGAATTTAAATTCTAATGAGAACATGTTTAAAAAACCTTAAGATCCGATTAATAGCATAATTGGTATAAATTATCGACAGTTGAGCGCTGCCAGCTTGTGCGATCGTATTTCGTTTATATGCTCGTCTTTGCTACGCGACATAAGCGATGCCAGAAATGTCTAACGGCTCATTTTGCCAGCGCGATTGTGTTTTGTTTATATACACGTCTATTATACACTATATTATGACTATATCGTCGTCAGAATGTTTGACAGCTCGAAGAGGGCCCCGTGCAAATTTCGACGGCCTAAGGGCCTCTACATGGGTTAGTCCAGCTCTGTATCCGGACGTTTTTCATTTATCATAAATAAAACCAGTGCGATAAAAAAACAAATTCATAAAAAACAAAAAATAAAAGCATTTATCAAAAGAAAACAAACCGTTGCGATCATTTTAATGCTAAATCTGATGGGAAATAGAGTCGGATATGATTCTATCGGTGACATTTATTAAAGTTAGTTTTTAAGATAGATTTTGAAAAAACTAACCTGACCTACCGCCATATATGTAGGTGTTTAGGAATTGTTTTAAAAAATAACTTAACCTACCGAATTTTAGGTGTTTTACGCTTTTTTTAATGCTTATATTTCGCCTATTTATTAGGGCTGTATAAAGATTATTGCAGTTTCGAAATCAGCGTGGTGAAATATAGTCGGGAGACGTTAAAACATCAACATTATAGAATAATACCCATTTTAATATAGGTGATCATCCAAAGGATTATTCAGGAATACTGGAACTTCTTAACATCATACATAAAATAACCACTGCCTTACCTAAAATTACATAAATATCTATTGTTTTTGCTAAAAATAGTGAATTTAATCTATACTAATATTATAAAGAAGTAACGTTTGTAAGTTTGTATGTAAGGGATAATCTCTGAAACTACAGCATATATCCAACATTTATATTTAAGCTTCAATAACTGCTTTTATGTCTCAAAAAAATAAGAAAAATAAGTAGGCGTAAACATGCCTTCTTCAAACGAAGACATTAGCAATAAAATAAGAATCCTTACCAAAATAAATTAATATTTTATCACGGTTGTTAAATAGAGACAAAATTAGCCATTTACTGTAAGTGTTTAGGTGGTATAGTTATAGAGATATTATTAAATTAGCTCATAGGTTAGCTCTAAAATATTGCCTGCAGGCAATAACCTCGCCTTTTCTCAAGAATATAGAGTTGTATTATTATTATTAAATTAGTAACGCGTGGCGAGGAACAAGACGCGTACGTCTACGAAATAGGTAGCGTGCATCTGAGGGAGGACCTCTTGCACAATATATATAAAGGTATAAAGCGTTTGTAGCGTCTAATAATACACAAAATTTTAACAAAAGACCGACTTAATATTTCTTTATTAGTACAGCAGCGATTCCATGGTGATACTTGGCTATCATAATTGATTGCGTATACAAAATTTTGTGTCTGTGCTGTTGACCGTTGAGGAGTTCCCTCGTTGAAAGCCAACCCTGGGTGCCGCAGTTCCGTCTTGGTGAAACTTAGTATGGGCTAACGTAATTTAATTCATATATAGTTCTAAAAGATCGCAGTATCATAGTAAACTCACCCATTGTGAAATTTCACAATAAAGAGTAGAAACGAAAAAACATTCTTGTAACTATTTTTGTAACTGTTGCTGTTTCTATAAAACGGCAACTTCTACGTATCATATTCAAATAACAAAAATGTGTTTTTCTTAGTGTCAGTTTTAATTGTCAGTGGTTTGTATTTTATTACCATCATTCTGGATAATACCTGTAATAAAAGACCGGCTTCCATTTCCGATTCAGCCCGTAAAGAAACCGCATCATCTGAGCGTCTGATCTAGTGTAAGATAATTTATATCGTTTAATCCGTTTCGGTTCTTGGAGCCATCGCTCTAAGTGCTATTATTGCGCGCTTCGCCGCATCGGAATTTAATATATTTTACGAATATTACGTAATAAGTTATTACAGAAACTTAAGAAATAGGGTTCTTAAATGTTATAGTTTCCGGCAACTTGACACACCTAGATAACGTACTTATTAAGTAACCGTTTTTTTTGGTATTTTGTTTAATCTAGACCAGTAACGAATCAAGGTTTCTGGCCGGGTTACACTTAACCTACCTATAAAATTGCCGTTCCGACCAAGAATATTGTATGAAAAACATATATTTAATTAGTCGAAATATTGACCGCTATCTGGATGTATTAGCTTTCTCTTTTGATCGATTGTTTGTTTGTTTGAAAAACTTTTTTGCACACATAATAGAGTAAAACATGGTGGACCTACTGTTAGGTGGAAACAGCGCCGGCTCGAGAAAACTTGGCGCCCTAGGCAAAAGACTAGTATGGCGCCCATTTAAAAAAATCACAAAACATTTATTGTGTAATTTTTAATCAAATAATTAGAGCACAGATATGACTTACCTACTTATATATAATTATAATTCAAACTTTTTTATACTTAAATACACCCGACTTCAAATAATTTTTGCACCTATTTTCCAGTTATTTTGATTTTAAAACCAAACTACTGAACCAATTTTGATTAAATTTCTATGGAACCAATCTGAAAGTATATTCTTTCAAATACAAAAAGAATTTTCCAAATAGCTTCATAAATGACGGAGATCTGAGGTAACAAACATAAAAAAAATAAAAAAAACATTTAACCGAATTGAGAACCTCCTCCTTTTATTTAAGTCGGTTGAAAAGAGAATATATCCACCTTCTTTAGCTATATGGAGTGAAATATAAGATTTTTTTAAAAGACTAATTAGAGATTATCGTGGCAGGCACACGCCAACCAAATTAGTCGTCGTATTTTCAATGACCTTCATAGCCTCCGAAGGTTACAGAGATTCCTTCCAGCAGCAACTAAGCAAACTATAGTAAGAACACTGCTACTTCCAATTCTAGACTATGCTGATGTCGGTACTATAGATATTAAAGAGAAGATACTGGATAAATTCGAACGGCTACAAAATATCTGCATACAATATATATTCGACTTGCGTAAATTTGATCACGTAAGCGAATATCGCGATGGACTTCATTGGCTTCGAATTCGTGAGCGCAGAAATCTGCATGCCCTCTCACTCCTTTATAAAGTCCTAAATAGTCCCATAGCACCTCCTTACCTTAAAGACCTCTTTCTCCCGTTAGGAAGTCATGGTGTTCCACTCAGGTCAAGTCAGGACAACACCATAGCAATTCCACTACATCAGTCTTCTTTTTTCACTAACTCATTTAGCGTCCATTCTGCTCGACTTTGGAACCAGCTTCCGCATGCTATTCGTCATGCAACATCCTTACCCTGTTTCAAGGCGTTACTGAAAAAACATTTTCTCCCTCAAAATATCAACTAAGAACCAACCCTCCCCCTATCCCCTCCCCCCTTCCCCCTTTCGTTGGGTTGTTGACTGGATAGAAGCATAAGAACTTTGTAATATCTATCATTTTATATAAGCAGTTATTTTTATTATTATTTATCTGTAGTTTCTATGTATTTATTATTATAATATACATATATTATATTATAAATTATATTTTTTTATGTATGTATGTATATTTGGATGTATGTATATGTATATTTATGTGTATATGTTTATGTATGTGAGCTGTATTGATACTTTTATTTAATATTACACGGTAAGAAATCGTGAAACGATAAGCCCGCCGTTTGTACTAGTTAAAATAGAATTTAAGTTTTCTTTACCCATGTAATTTTTTTTTGTTAGTACAATAAAGGTATTTTTCATTTCATTTCATTTTCATTTCATTTCATTCAGATTAATTCAAGCAAGTTTTATTTTCCTTGCCTTTATTTTAGCAAAAGTGGAAACGATCTCCTTTAAATCTATTGTTTGAGCTATTTCTTGTTCTCAGATCGCCTCGCCGCGCCGCCCCCCAAAATACGAGCGCCCTAGGCAATTGCCTAGTTTGCCTATAGGGACGGGCCGGCCCTGGGTGGAAATATCTTACGACCATACCGCCAGGGTTATTGTAAATAAATATTTACATTAGCTATATATCAAGCGTAATTTTGTAAAGAAGTGGTCATAATATATTCAGTGGCTACGGCAAAAAAACGATTAATATCAATTTCCTAAAATTTTACGTAATTACTTTTTAAAAATGTTCTAACATAAAATATAACCTTTTAGCCAGAGTTTGTGTGAGCGAGAAGAAAATATATTTCGTTTGTAAACCAAATACAATTGTTTAAAAATAATACATTTTAATTTTTAAGCCTCAGAAAATAAATATCTCATCTTAAAAAAATTAATTGATACACATCGTGTTTCCCCTTAACCCTTTATATGAATACAATTACATAATAAAGAAAATAAAACAGAAATTAATATGTCAACTTAATAGGGGTGGGGGGGGGGGGGAGGGGGAGGTGTATTCATAAGTTAAGTAAATGTCTCTTAATAGATTTTTTTATAATAAACCCGATGAGGTTTTCAAGTTGGCTCAGGGGCAAATGCTCAGAAAGACCTGCGTCAAACGACAGAAAGACCAACGACTAACTGTTTTCGAACAAGGAATAGAATGGTTTGGTAATAAAGTATATTTGAATTTGAATTCTAACTCAAACCGAAGTTTTTCAAGTTCAAAGAGGCCAGTGTAGAAAAAACGGCAATTGCAGATATATATAAGTAAGGATCCAATACGTCACTACCATTATTTTTTGAAGACTGAGGGCCAAAAGGCAAAAAACAGCTTTGGACTGCGTTGTTCCAAACCCAGGTCCAGCGCTGGTCAAGACTCAGATCCAGCGGTGGTCTAGACCCAGATCCAGCGGTAGTCAAGGCCCATTAAATAGCGCAGGTGGTAATTTCGTGATCTGTGATGCCTTACGTTCGTCGCTCTGGCATAAAAATCTGACAACAAATGTTTACTCAGCTATTTCATCATCATTCATCAGCAGGTAAACATCCACTGTTGTACAGGTCACACCCATAGAATGCCATGAGGAACGGTCTTCAATCGCCTCTACCGTGGCGATGTGATCGGTCCATCTTGTGGAGGGGGGGGGGGGGGGGCTACGCCTCTTATGCCGGCTCGTCGTCGCCTTCGACAACTTTTCCCCATAACGGCTGTCCATTGCCATTATGGGGAATATCACTGACCTTGGCTCTTCTGCTAATATCCTCGTTTCGCATCCTATCACGCAGTGAAACTCCAAGCATAGCTCTCTCCATCGCACGCTGTTCTGAAAACCAGGATAAGATATAACCTAAGGATATACATAATTTGCAGCGTTTGTAGTTTTATTACATAGTCTGTCCATTTTCAGCTACAATTTTTTATTTATTGTTTTTGCTTATATTTTTTTTGTGTATGCAAAGAAATATTCTTATTTGATCTTGTGTATGCGGCCAATAGTTAGCGACCGCGTCTAAGCGCTGTTTATCATCACTGGAAACGCGCACTGATTATAGACTTTCGTCTGGAGGCTCTGCGATATTTGTGACAAATGCTTACTCAGCTACTTAATTGCATTAATATTAGAAAACCATTTATCCACCCCATTAAGCTATACCTATAGCTAATGATAATATGTATCAAATTACAATTACTGATCAAATAATGGTCGCTAATGATGACTAACAAGCATATTCATGTCTATTTCGTGTCACGCAACTATAATTTAAAGTATTCAGTCCATAAATCTGAAATACCTAATTGACTGATGTCATTTCGTCTTAAGGTATCTACTAAACTGGACTTTGCCTCGTTGATATCTTTACACGTGTTAGATCCGTGATACACCATATATATATATATATATATATATATATATATATATATATATATATATATATATATATATATATATATATATATATATATATATATATATATATATATATATATATATATATATATATATATATATATATATATATATATATATATATATATATATATATATATATATATATATATATATATATATATATATACTTTTTAAAATTGATCAATAAGATGATTATAAAGTAAATAATTATAAAAGCCACTTACATCGTGACGAAGGATTCCCTTGATCGGATTCGCACCTTTAGAAAATAAAAAAACGAAATTCGAAATTTTAAATTCTTCCATCTGTCAAGTAGCTCGTCTTGTCTTGTTATTTCCCTTGAAATAATAGGAAATTGAGTGAGTTTACGTATAAAGAAGGATTGTAGCTTAATTTTTGAGATAATTGGATGAAGGGTGAGCGTTACTAGTTGTAAAATGGGCCCAACTTAAACCTACTCCTCTTTCCGCAAGTGAGAGGCATTCATCATTCTCGTTAACACCTAAAGCATTCCCGAATCCGATCAAGGGAATCCTTCGTCACGATGTAAGTGGCTTTTATAATTATTTACTTTATAATCATCTTATTGATCAATTCTAAAAAGAATATATACACAAAACTATATATATATATATATATATATATATATATATATATATATATATATATATATATATATATATATATATATATATATATATATATATATATATATATAAAATCACGGTTTTACATTGTGTTTGACCACATTTCTAGTTGTCAAGGCCGAAGTCACAAAAAAGTCGTTAGAGTTTTAATTATTCAGGAATACCGGAACATTTTAATAACATACATAATAACTACTCTCTTGCTTTAAAATTAAAGAAATATCTATTTTCTTATCTAAAATCAGGGAACAGGTTAATTAATAAAAAGTAAACGATTATTATAGGTAACATTTTAACATAGGTGACCATCCAAAGGAATTTTGATTATTTAATAATACCGGAACTCCTTAACATCATACATAAAATAACTTCTCTCATGCTTAACAATACATACATATCTATTTTCTAACTCAAAATTAGTGAATTTAAAGGTTAATAAAAAGGAAATGTTTTTTATAAATACCATTTGTAATATTTTAACATATGACACATACCATTCAAAGTTATTTTGATTATTCAGGAATACCGCCGTATACCTGGAAAATCTCATGGCGTCATTAATATTGAAGTACTGAGCCGACTTAAAAAGATGGAACTTCTGAACACCATAAAACACAGGAAGATGTCTTACTTCGGTCACGTCATGAGGAATGACAAATACAAATTGCTCCACCTCATTATCCAAGGCAAGATCGCTGGGAAGAGAAGCGCCGGCAGAAGGCGGCATTCGTGGCTAAGAAACCTTCTGGACTGGTTTGGTTGCAGTACCACCTCGCTGTTCAGAGCAGCGTTAACTTCCATATTTATTATTTGTTCTTACAAATACAACAGAAACCGAATGTAAAAACCATAACCTCATACTTATTAGATTCTGTTATCCGACTGGGACTAGCCCATCCTAGGGTGGACAGGGCTGTAGTAATACAATATTTTTATAAACGTGTAGTAAAATGCTCGCTAAAAACTAAATTGCCTTAAAATGTGGTCCTATAAATAATAAACAGCAATTCCATTATAAAATCGGCAAAGATTTAAAAGTAAAAGAAAGAGAAAAAGAAAATTATAAGATTGTCACAAGAAAATTTATACGATTGAACCGGGTTCCACTGGTTACGACCTTGTTAGTACATGAACCCATTAACATCGTCTGTTGTGCTACTTTAAGTCGTGATGAGACCGTGATTTATTAAAAATTTATGATCGTTCGTTAACTGGATTACGGTTGATGCGTGATGAGTCTGTAATTTTCTTTAATCTTTTTATTTTACAATTTAATTAACAATTTAACGTATATTAGGTTATAACGGATTGGCGGCCATAGCAATTTGGTCAATGAGTTCGATATCAAAGTTCGAAACCGGTATTTTGCGAAAAAAGGAACATTCTAAAATTATCCAACGATGAAACGAGGTTTGTTACTATAGCGATATTGTAGACTTGGCTAAGTTTGAAGACCAAATAAATGTTGTAATTTAATAAATAGGATGTATTAATTTTGACGTTTAATTTCGGTTATTATCATTATAACCAATGTGTTAGGGTCAGCCGAACTCCCAATGTGTTAGGGTCACCCATCCGGCAGCCTTCAAGCAGAAGTGCGAGCCCGGGTAGGACTCTGTTTCAGATTATCAGTTTCCCTGATAATCGTAGTTCGGGCGCTCCTGGACGGTTCGCGCGCCGTGCAGCGTTAGACAATCGACTGTGCACTCCGACAGATAGCCGGGGGTTTGGAAACGGCTTTGTTTCCTATAGAGGGGGGGCGGTTGCTTACCTTGTGGCAGCCGCTCTTGAAACGACCATTCGGCTACCCGATACCGTGTGGACGGCCGGGTAAAGGATGCCGTGGTGTGCGATAGATTCGGTAGACACCGAATCACCGCTACACAGGGGAGAGGACCGCGCAAGCGACCTCGAACCCGCAACCAGTCGGGAGGCCGGAGAAATCTGGGTGTAACTGGAAGTAAGGGCGCGAATGTCGGCCGGCTAGTTAAAAAGCCGGTTTCTCGTGGTAAGGCGCTGGATTCTTACGGGCGAGTGGCTTAACTAGACAGTGCACTGCTTTCGCCCCAAGTCTTCTACGCTCACCTCACGGGAGACAGAACGATCAAATATGTGATGGGTTCGCCCGCTGTAGTTGACAGCTCCAGTTGTTATTATCGTTTAATTTCTGAGCGGTTTAGTATAGTTATGAAAACGTTACATCAAGATTTTGAAGTGTCATCTAGTTTCTGGTGTGAACTTCTATACGTATTCACCCCAAAAGAGTTATTGTGGACAAGTCAAAATCACAGAAATATGCCTCCTTCGCATGCTTCAGGCCACGTGTCAGCCTCTGCAAAATGAAGCCATTGTTTGTTTGTTTGTTTCTACTCTTTATTGTGAAAGTTCACAATGGGCGAGTTTATTTTCATACAACAACCTCTTACAACTATGTAGTGTTTATATGTATGTGTGCATGTAACATTTGTGTAAATATGTGTCTTGATTGTTATTGCATTCGATCGACAGAATTAAAATGCAAAACTGTTAATTTTATCCCAACGGAATATGGTGACACAGCCGGTAATCTAACCCGGAACCTTACAATGTAAGACTAACCGCTATGCCACGGGGCCGAACCTCTAAAGAGCTTATCGTGGACAAGTTAGAAGCACATAAGTATTATTCGTTCGTATGGAACAAGCTGCGTGTCAGCTTTGGAAAAATGTAGTTATATTCGTGGTTTCAATGCACCTAGATTCAACACTGTTCGAGACTGGTAGTTTGAGTAGGTCAGCCGTCGATGTACCTATGCGATATTGCCGAACGCAGATGGCCGTGCGATTGACGACAAAAGGAGCCATGTCATGTCGTTTGGAGGATTAAATGAATATTCAGCAGCTGGACGACCGCGAGGAGCCGATGGCTCGATCGGGCCGAAGCGAACGCGACCCACACGAAATTTTGTGGGTAGACGCACGCGTCACGTTGCGAGATAAACGCGTCTAGTATGGGGTGGGCCAGTCTTTGTTAAGCCGTCGTTAAATCGGCTTAGACGGCTATTCAATTTTAATACATATTTAAGCTTACCTTGTCAGTTAAGCACTCGGCTCTAAGGGGTGATATCATTGTTTTTTTAAAGTTTTTTTCATTTAAAGCGCCCGTTACAACAATTTGATAGGTAAGAAAATCTAGCGTTAACAAAAAGCGTTACATTTAATGTCAGTAAAGTTAGAACATTGAAAAGAGTGCAACAATACTCAACAGGAGACCATAACTTCGATGAAATTTGTCATCTTCTGAGTGAGCCAACCCATACTATATACTGAACATACATTTTTTTATATTTACCAAAAATGCCTAATTTGGCAGTTTTATACCAAGGAGTCACGTTAATTAGTCTTAATTGATTGATTGCTGCTTGATTGATTGATGATTGATTGATGATTGATTGATGATGATTGATTGATGATGATTGATTCATGAAGATTGATTGATGATGACCGATTGATGATTGATTGATGATTTGATGATTTTGATAATGATGATTTGATGATTGATGATTGATTACGATTTATTGGTAAGGATTGATTAATGATGATTGATTGATGGTTATTGATTGATGATGATTGAAGATGATTGATTGATGATGATTGATTGATGATTATTAATTGAGGATTGCTTGATGATTGATTGATGATTATTGATTGATGATGATTGACGATGATTGATTGATGATTGATTGATGATTGATTGATTGATTGATTGATCGATCGATCGATCGATCGATCAATCAATCAATCATTAAATCACTCTATTTACCCCCCTTGCCTATTGTATATTCAATAACAATTGCACTTAAAGAGTAAACTCAAGTCGCGCATCGGAGTTGACACGTTTTTTTTTTGGATTGTGCGTTCTTCATCTGTTTAATAAGGGTGAAGAGTAGAGTGTAGAATTTGATGCTTAGGTATAAGTAGGTAGATTTTCTGTACCCGAATAAGACTGGCAAAAGTACAGAAAAACTACTTATACCTTAGAATTAAATTCTACAATACCACCAATAAACAGATGCAAGGATGTAATATATTAATAAATGCTTAGAGACCACCCTTTCTCTGATCTGACCGAATTCAAGGGCCATGACTTTTTTATATACATATTCAAAGTTTTATATAAAGATTCAATATCCGACTATATTATAAATAAGATAAACAACAATATGAACAACGTAAAAAACAATATTAAATAAAATGCGAACTATCACAATGACCCGAACATTCATAAAATGGGGTGCGGGAGCGATTATAGAAAAGAGAAGTGCAGGTGCTTTTAGGTGATTGGTTGTACAGTCACATTTTAGTATCGAGCGATTGATTTTACGCACAATTCACTTCAAAAACAGCCATTTCTCCTATTTTGGATCGGCCAGTATACTTAAATCAAAATCCAGCTCCATTTCTAGCATCAGCCTGCTAGGAACGGCCTTGTTTTCTAGTCCTTTTGACCCAAGTTATGTGTTTTAATTGACAATTGAAAATCAATGTAATTTAAAAACACAGCCATCTGTGTCATTTTAACAGAACTATTTCAAAACACTGTATCATGCAAAAAAAAACACGTCACATGAATCTAATAATATTCAAAAATATATCTCAAGACTTCACAAAAATATATCTCAAAATAGTCACAAAAATATATCTCAAGATTTACAAAAAAAATATATATATATATCTGAAAATTGATCCTGATTATTGAAATCCAGCCTAGCCTAGTTAAAAGCTAACCCTTGGTGCAGCAGCACTATCGCGGTGAAACTTAAAACGAGCTATCATAATTGAATGCGTTTACAACATTTCTTTTCTGTGCTGTTGACCATTGAGGAGTCCCCTCGTCGGGAGCCAACCCTGGGTGCAGCAGCCATGTCATGGTGAATTACAACAGGCTAACATAATTGAATGCGTATAAAAAAATGTGTGTCTGTGCTTTTAACCGTGGAAGAGTATCCTTGTCGGGAGCCGATCCTAGGTGTAGAATTAGGCAGCTAATGGGCCCATGATGAGGTGGCCACGATGACCCATGTGTTCAGGGTCGGTCACACTCACGGGTCAACACCCATCCGATGGCCTCCATGCATGGGGTGCGAGCCTGGGTAGGACACTGGGTCAACCAGTCTCCCCTGGGAATCAAACCTCTGGCGCTCCTGGACGGTCTGCGCACCGAGCGGCGCAAGCCAATCGATTGTGCTCTCCGACTAACAATCGGGGGAGTCTGGGAACTGTATTGTTTCCTATAGAGCGGGGGTGGTTGTCTACCTTACGGCGACTGCTCTTGAAATGACCATTGGCCATCCGATCCCGGTTCAGAGTCGGGCAAAGGACGCCTTGGTCCGCGATAGATTCGGTTCACACCGTTTCACCGCTTCGTAAGGGAGATGACCGCGCAAGCGACCTCGAACTCGGAACCAATCGAGAGACCGGAGAAATCTGGTCACAATTGGAAGCGAGGGCGCGAGGGTCGGCCCGCCAGGTAACACTGGCTATCTCGCGGTAAGGCGTTGGCTTCTTGCGGGTTGTGACGTAGCTGGACGTTGGATTTGTTTCTGTCCAAAGTCTTCTACGTTCACTGCAGGGCGATAGAACGAGAAAATCGTTAAAACGTCCTGTGGTGACGGGCTCGCCCGTTGTAGTTGACACCGCAAGTTGTAGAATTAGGCCATGCTCACCATAAAAATGCATTGTCATCGGAACAGAATCAACATATAAATTTTCAACTTCTTAGGCTAAGAGGAAGTGGTTCTAATTCAGGTTACAATATTTGACCTAAATAAACTAACAATATAAAAAGCATTGCAAGGTAAATAAAAGCTTGTAAATTAGACTATTTACCACTGCTAAGCGTATTTAACTTGCGTGGCGTACTTAAGTCATCGAGCGCGTGGGGGGGGGGGGGGGGGTCTTAAAGGAATTTCGAAATTCACTCCGATATATACATTTTGGGTCCTTGTAATTGCTGTTTTTTTTCACACTGGCCAATTCGAACTTGAATAACTTGGGTTTGAGTTGGAATTTCAAATTCAAATAATTTTAATTGAAGGCTATGTTATTCTTTTTTAAGAATCAGCTCTTTATTTATCTTTCCGTCGTTTCTTTTGCTCAGAGTTTGCTAATTTAGTTATACCAGTATAATATGAAAAAAATATTGCTTATTTGTCACAAAATAGTGGGTTGTGGCTCTTATAAAAATTGAGAACATCAAAAACACATTCCATACAGTGGATCTCAAAAAGGCTGTTAAAAGGTACTTTGTATTATTTACTTTATTTATTTATTTTATTTATTTGGGTCTTTGCCTATGTAATTGCTGTTTTTTCACACTGGCCAATTTGAACTTGAATAACTTGGGTTTGAGTTGGAATTTCGATTCAAATAATTTCAATTTAAGGCCATGTTATTCTTTTTTAGGAATCAGCTCTTTATTTACCTTTATTTGTTTGTTTTTAACCATTATTTGCTTGATCAAAATTGATCCTGTGTCGGTGTTTTCTGCAGCTTCTTGCATTCTGGCTATACAGTTACCGTAAATATGTACTGTTAAGAACTGCAAACATTTATGGAGAAGCTCGTGGTTAAATAACCGAGTCTGGCGTCTGGTCAATCGCTCATCGCCACTGCTTCTGCATGACAACGTATAATCACAAATTTCTCTCCAAACAGTCGCAAAGATGCAGGAGTTGCGGCTCGAGACTCTTGGTCACGTACCAATAGAGTTCTTTTTTTTCAGAATTTAGATTTTTTGAAGAGTCGTTGAAAAACGCCTTCAAAACATTCATTGGTTCCTGTCCACGAGAGTTTTACAGCAGAGGAATTAAGCTGCTGCCATTAAAATGAAAAATCTGCATAGATAATAGCGGTCAATATTTCTATTACTTTATTTTATTTATTTAATAATTAATTACTATAAAACATTGATTAGCTTACAAAAATAACAGGAACCGAATGGCAAAATCTTAACCTTTTGCTTATTTGTTTCTGTCACCCAACTGGGACTAGCCCGTTCTAGGGTGGACAGGACTCCAATATTACAATCAAGTTTGCTTGATTGCTTAGTTGCTTACAAATGTACAAGTTTTAGTAAAAAGCTAATGACACTAAAGTGCCTTAAAATGTGGTCTTCAAAATAAAATAAAATAAAAAAATAATAAAAAAATATTAAAAGATAATATAATAAATAAAATGCAATTTCATTATATAATCGGCAATAAATATAATATAAAATTCGATTAAATAATATAAATAAAGTTATATGTGAGAAAAGAAAGAAACAGTCATTAATATTTAATATATGTGAAGTAATATAGGATCTAATATAAAAATACCTAGACAAAATAGTATAATTCATTGTCAAAGTCAAATAATTTTTGGTAGTTAGTTCAATGTTAAAATATACTAATCATACATGTTTAAAAATATGTTAATAATTTGTGCACCTAAGTTTTATTATACTATTTTTTCTAACATTTGATGTATGGTTAGTCTGTCATGATTCGATAACAATTTCTTTAATTTATTTTTGAATTCCCTAAATGTCAAATTCATTTTTATTTCCATATTGATCAGATTATAAAATCTCGGCGCAATGAAAGAGTAATGTCTTTGTCCAAATGATGTTTTCCTTCTGGGTATTATTAGGCTATTTTCTAAAACTTGTCTCGTTGGTCGCCGGTTCTGCATTATTCCTAAATTTGAGTTTTTGTCTAAAAATAGCCTTAAGAGGGAAGTTTTTAGAAAAAGTTGCCTACAATTAAATGTATTTATTTTTTAAACAAAGTTTTTGGCGTTAAGTTTTCTTCATAGAACAGCAACTTCATAGGTAAGGACCCAATATATAAATTTAATGGAAGTGTAGAGATACTACCCACCCAATATAAGAAAAGGTAAAAGTCTAAAAAAAAGTCTCAGTCAGCTCTATGTCGGTAAAAGAACTTTATCATTGGGAAATTTCACGTTTTTCTATCACATCTGGTATTCATTATCCAATAAGCGTTCTCTTGTATCGATATTGGGTAACGGGCGGCGTGGGCGGGCGGAGATTTGGGGGACGGCAGGGCGGAGGGGGGGCCGCCCAAACCCACGCGGGCGGCGCGTCATCGTCAACCAACGGTCCTGTTTGCACAATTCGCGCCTTTGTTCACGGACTAACGAACAGATTAGTCATCATAACTGAGATAAGAGACAAAAAAAGGCCTGCGCTTAGATACGCTAACCAGTACGTTAAAAACCTTCGATAGGAGGTCAAGTGACCCTCTTTGAACCATACCTATCGAAAGCTAAACCAAAAGAGGCGACAAGTATCAACTACTCCAAGTGATGATTGCGAACATTACAGGAAATGAACAAAGGAGGAACAGATGGATGAAACATAAATATCAGTATCGGTACTAAAATTCCTAAATTTTAACGATTCCCTTGATTATATCGGGCAGCGTTTTTCAACCTTTTCTAGATCGGGACCCCCCCTTTATGGTAAAAAAAAAAACTTTTATGCGACCCCCCCCCCTAGACTGTAACTTAGTTCTCTCGGCCCTCTTAGTCTCTTCCACCGCTGTCGGCATTCAATAAATCTTTTTTTTTTTTAAACAATGGCGAAAAACCCTTCAAATTTAACTGTTTTTCACTTTCGAAGCTGTACTTACCTGTTTCCAGCTTAGATCAACATAAAGTTTTGTAAAAGAAATAGCAAAAAACATATCAGAAATATATTTCTCTCTCGAATTTGTAAATGTTTGCATATTATATTAAAAAAAAGTAATATTTTCGATTTTTATTTTTAAATAGCATGCGACCCCCGGGAAGTCTCTTCGCGACCCCCAGGGGGTTGCGAACTACTGGTTGAAAAACACTACCCTATCTGAACTAAAGTGCGTATTGTGCGTATTACGTATTGAAACCTATAAACCAAATTAAAAATGTACATCTTTATGTAAATAATATTAAAATAATAAGAGCTATGATTTAAGAATTTGATTCTCAATATATAATCATTTTATTTCAAGATAGAATACCGTATAGACGTGTTTAGAGCGCCATCTATAGTGCGCCGCCATATTGAACATAAGAGAAAATTTATCAATGTTTGGAACTATGAGTGCACGTTGCGTTTCGTAGAAAAATTCTAGCTGCCAAAACGTAGTATGGCATTGAGCAATCTAATACCCTATATAATCAATGCCTTAAGCGAGCATCTGCGTTTATACACCAGAAGTGTAGTGCAAGGGATCCTACGCCTGCTCGGTAGTAGAAACACTGTCCCATTCCTTGGGACAAAAATACTATATCAGATCCTACAGGGTCGTGTTCAATACAAGAAGAAAGCGATCAAGCAAGGTATGCATGTAACTTGTAAGCTAGCAAGGTGTACTATCAAGGTATGCCTGTAAGCAAGCAAGGTGTACTATCAACAGTCATCTTGCATCCGTGTAAGAATGAAGACAATGCAGAGTATGGCATATTCAGATTCACAGATGACAATGTAAGAATGCAACGACCTCGCATATTGAAATGTCCTTTCGCCGACGCGTTGCATCATCAGCGAAAATAAATATAATATCGTTGAAAGGCGGCGGACGCGGGGCGGGGCTGTCGCCGTACGAAAACGCCTTGCGCTTGACCATAGAGCCATATATTAGTCAGACATTATTACATTATGCATAGAAACCGTTTTAGGGTTATCGTCAATAGTGGGGTCGATTGTACGATTATTACTTAGTAAAATGCAAATGCCGTGCTCATTTTCCGTATTATGGCTAAAGCTATCTAAATTTAATAAAAAGAAGCTATGTATCCAAATCTAATAACCAGTAAATATATTGAAAAGGAATAAACAATGCAAGTGCCGTTACAAAAAGTGAACTACTACGTTCATAATTATTTTTATTATGGTTTTTTAGGAAACATTTGTGGTTTATGTATTTGTCCATATAGATACATATATATTTTCGGAATACAATATACGGAAGATATGAAACACCATATATTCCCGTTAATTTATAGACATTTGGAGATTTAGATAATAGGACAACTATTAAATTGCTCTTTAGACAGTTAAGGTAGCCTATGACATTCGGGATGACATATCGATTCTAACAATATCACAAACCTCTAAATCGGTTTAAGCGTTTAGAAGTTATGGTGGAATGAAGAAACGGTAAACATACATAGATGGACACTGAACACATTTATTTATTTATTTGTTTTAAACATAATTATAATACACATAAAAATGGTCATACCAAATAATGGTGCGAAAAAACAACGGCCCACATTCACATGACCATGCTCAGCGCATACCCAACTAGGCCAAATATAGCCTGTATCTGGGCATACGACTTATTTTCTGACTATACACTCTATTTTTTGTTGGGCAGTCGTGTAAAACGAAATCGTCTATGAACAACCCAGTGGCATAGTGGCTAGGTCGCCTGATCTTACATTGTAAGGTCCCGGGATCGATTCCCGGCTGGGTTACTATTTTCCGCTGGGATAAAATTAACGGAATCGCATTTCAATTCTGTGGATCGAATGCAATAACAAAACACACACGAACACACATTTTACACGCACATATACATATAAACACTTCATAGTAGGGTTGGTTGGAAGAGATTGTCGTATGACCATAAGCCCGCCCATTGTGAAATTTCACAATAAAAAGTATAAACAAACAAGATTTGCATAATATCTGGCCCAGGCTATCGTAGTTTCGCCGGCTCGTCAAAGTCGACCAAACTCATTAGTCGATATTCTTCATTCCTAGAGATTACTATTATATTACTTTTGCGGTATCGTATTGATTGGCGATTAATTGAGGTTACACGGTCGCCGCTATTAGAGATCCTGTTCGGGCGATCTAGTAAACTCGAGTAAATGGGTTCTGGGTAGGAATAGGTCGCCGTCGGCAGCCGGTTTTGTCGACGAAGTCGATCCGTGCATTGCTGCGTACTCCGGTCGAAAGAGCGCGGTCGCTCGACCGTGTCCGCGATACCGCCATGCGGTTTTTGCACCCGCAACGGTTTCTGTAATGACCGCTCGTTCAACTCTCCTTTCGGTTGAGACGGATGTCGTAGAGCTGGGTGGAAGGAACGCTGGGATTAGATTTTTGATTCATTTTGTAATAAATTTGAATCATGACTCATAGGATTCTACTTATATCTAGTACCATCGAACGATATGAACAGAGATCTGCTTGATTCCATCAAGAGAAGAACAACTGTTAAAATTGTCAATACAAGCAATAAATGCCACGGTTGAGAACATCACTCTTGGCTTAGACAAAGGGTTGGTGCAAAAAAATTTTAATTTATTGACTATAAAATCAAAATATTATTTCAATGACTCACTGCTATTGTGCTTACATGGTTTTTCATTTCATTCCAATTATTATTTCATTCGTGGTTACATTCTCATTGATAATTTCGCCAAAATCTAACTGCCTCGTCTAGATCCGCTGAAGACAGATAGTTTAAAATCCTAGTTGGCCTTAGCCAACCCGGCTGACCACTCGACTCTCTTCAGGTCCAAACCGCACTCTCTGCTCTATGCCAATTCCAGAATAACCACAGCTTTGATTCTGTCCAAATCAAATGATTCGGCAATATCGAAGTACAGAGTAAGTGGACGTGGTGCATTAAATGATCTACAATCCCGCGTAGACTTCCACAAAAAAATCTTACTGGAATCAGCCAGAAATCTGCTGGAATCAGATGGACCCGAAGAAATCCCTCTTGCGACGAGATTACGACAGTAACAGCTTTGCTAGTGCGATTGGCCTTCAATGACAGAATGACTGGGCAGCAGTTGGGGACTTTTGAATTCCTTCTCCAATGCACTAGAAAGCACTGTATGATTGAACACTAGAGAAGCTGACAATTTATATACACCCTTTTCAGGGTACACTTTCAGACGCTAGTAACCTCGATCGTTGGCGATATTCAGAGGGTGTTCATGTCCCCTTTTTAGCAACAACCCTTGCACAGCTAGATATATCCTAACTGGCTACAAGGCGGCCTTAGATGAAGGACGGTACATTTACCGTCACAGCAAAGTCCTTGCTGTTATTCGTACCTTGCTACCATTCATCTATAGTATCTGCGTTCTAGCTTGGAGATCATTTATGTAAAATTGAAAATATCACCCAACGCTTGCTTTCATACGTTTGCGAACGGGAATAACCCCGAACAAACTTCTTTTTAATACTATCGAGGACATATTAACAGCTGTAATTTTCACGTACTTTTAACCTACATCTCATCATCTAATCAAGATTATACCTTTTTTTTGGTAGGAGAACATATACATAACACCTTTTATGTAGGTATACACATACAATGTGGCAATAAAATGTGTAATGATTACCGATTATTTAGAAAACTAATGTTAACAAAGGTTTTTAAATTAAATTGTATTTCGTGAATACGTGAACAAAAAGATGAGAGTTTTCGGTTTACGTATGTCAAAATGACCGGGCGCCAGTTCCGTATTCACTACTCAAATCGGTTTCACTCAAAAACTACACGTAAGGAGTTCCTTCGGCTAGAACGTCCTACCATTGGGAAGCAGCACGAATAGTCAGTGCCGTAGCTATCAGTCCTCAGGGTAGACAGCAATCACACACCTGCTGATACATATTTATTTCAAACACATCCGCCATAGCCTATATCGAAAAATCTCCACTCATACTGCTAATAATATTGTGATAAGATCGTCATCATTATGATAATTTAATTCCAGAAAGTATAGAATGGGTTAAATCAATTTGTTATAAAGCTAAACTGAACAAATTAATCATAGTCATAGTGATGGTCATAGTTTAATAATTACAAAAACTACAGACTGTGCAACACGTCATTTTACATGTATCCACAATTATTCATGTCTTCATAACATGTACATATACTTTTTATATAATAACACTTATGGTTCAATAATAGAAAAT
The DNA here is from genome assembly GCA_944548615.1 of Micropterix aruncella. Classification (NCBI taxonomy): domain Eukaryota; kingdom Metazoa; phylum Arthropoda; class Insecta; order Lepidoptera; family Micropterigidae; genus Micropterix; species Micropterix aruncella. Next base: position 2,713,335 of record OX155954.1, read on the forward strand.
AATCAGACTCAAATTGCAAAACAATATCAATAATAGTAAATAATGGCTAATCTCGTTCGCTGGAGCTACACAGAGAACCCTATATGCATATGTGCAACGCTGTAGTATGAAGACTACCTTTGATTTTGCCCACAACTGTCAACCTCTATCACCCACCAGGATCAAGAGGCAAACGATAAGGCCACCCAGGCCGCACATTTTTGGAGAAACATGTTCTAAAAAAAATCCCGGACGCAATAAAAAATAAATTTAACAAAAATTTATAAAATAAAAAAATCAATAAGTTTTTATAAGAATCAGACATACCTAGATGAAAATTATCAGAGTTTACAAACGTACAGATATAATGCTAACAATATAATATATGTCATTGTATTATATACTGTATCATACATATTGTATATAGTGTATATATTGTGTTATATAAGGCAGGTAGATTTCATGTAGATGGATGATGTTTAAAGTAATTTTTGAACATTTCAATTCTAGATATGGATATATTAGTAATTATTTAAATGTGTAATAAAAATAATGAATTGCGTACATATAAATGAAATGTGTACATGAATCAATAATAATCAGGAAATTAAAGGACACAAACAATAATCAAAAAAAGTCAAACAAAAACAAATAACGAAATTAAATTGAATGGTATATATTTTGGAGTCCAAGTGAGATTTAGATAACAATATCAATATAAATGAAAAGTCAATCTAAAAATATAATTTTCTAAACATACCTCTTTACATGGTGATACTAATCATCCAGTTTATTGAGGGCATTTTTGGAAAGATTGTCTTAAATACGCCCTTTAATACATTATGGCATAGCGTAAAGGGAACAACATATTGTACACAACTGATTTTCTGATATTTTGAGAAATGGACTTTTTGCAATAATATTTTATCTGCCGATTCCGTATTGTGAAGGTATCGATTTTTGTGCATTCACTCGAGGTAGTTATATATACGAGAGCAGCGCACTCAGAAATATGCTGACACGTAAGAATACCACACGTATGGACAGCGCCAATATTCATTCATCCCTCTATTCAACCTTTCTGGATCAATCAAGACTATCAATAAAAATACAATAAAAGATCTGTTACATATTGGCTGATGAAGGAAGGGAGGATAAATATAGATAGACCACTGAGTATAAATATCTGAATGGTATGTATGGAATGGTAAGTATGGAATGTAATCGTAATTAAATTAATATTTATAAAAATATCAATTTTATATTATTCATATTTTACGATATTATTAGTTTTATTATAATTTTTAAAATTCATCTCTTTCTTTGTTTTTTTTAAGGTTACTGATTGCTGGCTACTGGTTATGGTTTTATGTACTAATTAAAAGCTCATTTTATTTTTCTAACCAATTTTTTATTTTTAAATTTAATTTTATCAATTATGATTACTTAAATACTATTTTTTGTACATCATTTGCATTTATTACTGTCTGTACCCGGTCACTCGTTGCTATGGCTCAGTATTGTTAAACAAAAAAATATGTCTACCTGTCACAGGTGTGACATCTAAATAAGGTGTATGTATACACGTGCGTAATCGAATGCAACGATGTGTCAAAACTTAAATGTAATCTCCGAAAATCGGTGAAGAATTTTCGGAGATTTAAAATTTTGAACAAAGGAACAATGGTTTATATAGATGATGAAGGTTAACAATTGCGTCTTTTCAATTTTACTTTGTTTGTCCAGCTAATAAGGACTGATAATAACTATTAGTGTATACATTCTTTCAAATTTATTATGTTATGTTCTATACTTAGTTTTTATATAGGTTATAAACAAATTTATATTGTTTTATGTCTGCATTAGAACAGGCTATAGGTGACATTAAAGTAGGATCGCTGGCAATAGGTTTTGCCATCATGTTATCAGTTTTTTGCCACTGGATTTTTGTCTATGATATTTTAATTGTACATGTTGCCCATTTAACTGTATATTAATTTAAAAAACAATTTAAAATTGCAATGAAATCTCTGGCTTTGTGAAGGCTTCGGTCCCTAGGCTGGATGGACCAAATTCTGTTTTTAATTACTCCTGGAGCCATTATTCTGCCAACGGTTTTAAAGGAAAGGGTTCGTAGACGCTAGTGTAATAAATATAACGTTACTTTCATGCCAATAGACCGTTACCCCATTAAATCCATAACTCATGCGCAAGATTATGATATATTTTTTGCCGTAGTAATTAGTGGTGTTCAGGCGAATGAACTCGGCCGCGATATTGCAAATCCTACGCAAAGCTTTCGAGAACAAAAATACGGCAATTAAAAAATGTGAATCAATTACTATGGACCGCCGCGGCACACCGCCCGCGCGGCTTCGGAGAAAAGGTGTGTAACACTAAAATATTATTTAAATTTTAAATGCCTTGTTTACGGCAATAAATTAGCGATTTAGGTATAATTCGATCTGTGTGACAGCGATCGTATTTTTGATTTTTATTTGTATGCTACGGGGGATTATCTCAAATAGGTATGGATTCAGTGACAGACAAAGACGCTTCCTATGAGGGTATTATATTTGGTATTAGATCGTGCGACATCATAGTACGATTAGCAACCCTTCTGAAACGGCGAAATGCAGGTGACTGCCAAACTAAAGCAATTAGTTGGCCACATCAATAATGACTGTTTTTTTATAAAGCACTGATTGGTTATAAAAACTCAACCAGTGATATCAATAATACCATTCAATTGTTAGTGCCATCTATCGTCTTTTTATATCGGTATTAAATTGCTCAACGTCGTACTACAATTTAGCAACCAGGATTTTACTACGAAGTGTAACTTGCAGTTCAACTCATCGTTCCAAAAATTGATTATACTTCTATTATTATGTTACATATGGCGACTTTTGTGGTATAACAGTATGGCGGTGCACTGCAGATGGAGCTCTAAACACGCCGCCTATACGCATAGCATCAAATGATTTTTAAAATCATAGCTTTTAATATTTTAATATTAATTACATAAATATGTCAATTTATTATTTAGTATACAGGTTTCATTACGTAATGATTACGCTTTTTAACGTTCAGATAGACTAATAGATGGCATTCCATCTCTCCGTATTATTTCTGTGATATTATCAGGCTATATAAAAAATGGGATAGATGGCACTAATAATTGAATATTATTATTGCTATCATTGCTTATATTATTGGGGTTTTATAATCAATCAGTCATTAAAAAAACATTCATTATCAATGTTATTATAGATGGCCAAATAAATTGCTATTAGTATGACCGTCAATGCTATCAGCGTCAATGCTGCATTTCGCCGCTTCAGATGTCACCAAATCCTACTATGGAGTTGAGCAATTTAATACCCTATATGGTACTATGCAAACAAAATATAACGCAATATCCTCTATGTAGCAACAGATCCATGGACGAAATTCAGTACCTATAAATCAAATGAGGATCGTCATAATCGCTATAGATATATAAAATGAAAATCATTCGGTATTCTCAGATTCAGAGCACGTAAGGACTACTCTAAACGCCACTGCCAAAAGGAGTGTTATGTGTTCACGATTCATCTATGTATGTTTTCCGATTCTTTATTCCACTATAACTTCTAAACGCTTGAACCGATTAGAATCGTTTGGTCCTCCCGATTGTCATAGGGTGCTGCGACCCCTTGCTCTCATATAAGGAGAAAGAAGCGTATTTTTTATAAATCGCCGTGTTGCGCGGTGCTTGTTGACATTCATTAATTGACAGTATATATTTTTTTCGTTCTTCCTTTTCGCGGCCGTCAGGAATAGATCCAGTGACGTGTGATGGAGTGAATCACAAGATTACACCACAGCTGAATCGACTGCACAAGCTCTCAAATAACAAGTAAAATAAAAAAAAAATACGTGTGGCACTCGGGGACTGCCGCGGTAAAGCTATTGCATAGCATTTTTAACAACTTATGCAATTATAATTATTTATTTATTTTATATATTTTATTTTTTCTGATATCAGATTAATGCGCTCTATCGGAAAACGTTGAAATTATTCCGAATCATTTGCGGCTGCGGTAGCAAATGATTCGAAATAATTTAAACGTCTTCCGATAGAGCGCCGCGCACGAATTTTTTGTTCGATAAAGCAAAAAAAACGGATTATTCGAAAAAAATCGTAGATAAAAAGATAGATAATTAAGTTATCTTTAAATTTCATAATAATACGCCAGATAGTATTTGCGTAGTAGTCGTTTTTGTGTTCGGTTAGACCTAATTTCACAAATTAATTACACTATGTAATATATACAAAATCTAAAATATTCAAAGCTAAGAATATTAAAAAAATGTTCTTGTTTAACATATATTTTTTTCGGATCGTAAGCAGTACTCGTTTAGACGTAATTATCAGTTTAAAATAATTAATTTTCGTTAAGAAATTTCTTCATTCGGTCGCCGCGCTGGCCTAGAGGCCCGCGATAAAAGCTATGCAATAGCTTAAAAAACTGTTGTGTCTTCCTAAGACTTTCCAGGCAAGTAGACAACCCCCCCCCCACTACGAGTAACGAAGAAAAATATTTGGAATATTAATTTAGCAAAAGAAATTATACAAAGTGTTTAATTATTACACTCCACAAAATATTACCGTTTTTTAAATAACCTCTTTTGGTTCTTACGAATTTATTCTAATCCAACATTTTGAAAAATTATAAAACTACGCAATTGTACTCGAAAAAATCTGGTAGTAATGAAGAAACCCTGATTTTTAATTCTACCATGACTTCAAAACTCTTGAACTGATTTAGTAGTGTGTGATATTGTCAGAATCGTTATGTCATCCCGAGTCTCATAGGTTAAACTGTCCATATATCAATAATAATAAAATAAAATAAAAACCTAAGAGCGGACAGATCATGCTCTTTCGGCAGGCAATATACGATTTCTGTTGGTACCACCTCGATACAGGTTATTCCTAGTGAGGTGGTAAACCACAAACTATCATTTCTGAATCTCTTTCCGAGTTAGGAAGAAAATCGGAAAACTGTTTAATTAATTATGAAATATTAGGCTAAGAGAATGTTTTTTAATTAAATGTATTTTTATGGACTTAAATAAATAAATAAAAAATAAATAAATTAAAAAAAATACTTGTCTAAAAGTCCACATGTCAATAATTTAACATTGTCGTGTTTATAACAAATGTCCAAATGTCAATTACTTAATATTAATATATCATGTTTAGTGTCAAATGAAAGGTCCGATTGAGTACACTCCGGAAATATACATCTATCTATATGGATAAATAAATAAACCACAAATATTTTGTAAAAAAAACCCGTAACAAAAATAATAAAAAATATAAATACAATATGTAGTTCACTTTCTGTAACGGCAGTCGTGTTTTTATTCTTTTTAATATATTGAAGTGTTTGCAGAGTTTTTATACTTTCATGAAAAATATTTTACTAATAAACTAATGAATTTCAAAGATTTTCAACTTCTTTATAGGATTCATAAATTTATTGACATTGGGATATTTTATTTTAAAAATAGGAATGGGAAAAATCATTATAGTCGTTTTTATCGATTTTTCCATGCGTATTTCTTATAAGATATAGAAAATTATTAAATTAAACTTTAGTCACTTAAGACTTTTGAGCTTCATCTAACTACATATTTGTAAACCTAATGTGTGTGTAGTTAAAGCATTTACAATTGTACGTTTTATTTTAATTATGCGACAAAAACGATTAGATAAGAGAAGGATGTACGGATGTGACGTTTGCTCGTTAAACGGCGCGTATTTTTTTCCTTGAGAGAGAAAAGCGAACGTTGGCAAATAATACACACATGTTAATAACCTTCAAACGAGTCGGCAAACAATCGGCAATGAAACTAACACTAGGATGCGTCTGGCGTCTATGAATCATACATATTTATGGACTTCGCTTGAGAGTTGCGGTTTGCGAGAGCGGGTGCAAATTGCGGATGGAACAGTCTGCGTCTGCACCTATTCCTAAAAACTTGGCTTGCTAAATTTGTCTATTGCCCCATGTAAATCGAACGACCATAGACAAATTTATCCAGCTATACTTTTCGACAATTACCCCACCAGGGCGAGTATTAGGCCCTTCCGTAATCCCGGGCTATTTGAGTATATTTAAACCCTTTAAGGACCATGGGACATATGCGTTCCATAACTTCAAAAATCATTTCATAAATTATCGAATACGAATAATTTATAAATTATTTCTTTTCCATGTCATTGACACAACAAAATCTTAATATTAGCAAAATAATATATTGTTTAACCGCCCGACCGACGGATATTATTGAAAAGTAGGTATATCCTTGGATTTTTTTCATTAGATTTCTCAATAACAATACTTGTTTAAAAGATACGAGACAAAATATATAGCGGTTTATATAAGCGGGTTTTATATAGCGGTTTTATATAAATTTATATATATTATGTAATTTTTATTTATATTTTTATATTTTTTTTCGATATGATAATATAACAGATCACATATTACGTACGATCATTTAGGTAGGGCTGTTAAAAATATACCACAATTTTTATTAAAAATATCGCAAATGAACAACGAACTTTCGTGATTAAATAATAAATAAATAAATAAAATAAATAACTCGGCGAATAAATATATAAAATAAATAGTTGCCTGAGTTGAATAATAAAATATTCAAGTTTTAAAAAAAGAAGGGAACTTTGAATTTTTATGGACTACAGTGACACTTATGTACCATCAAATTTATACAAAATCTATTAAACCAATTTTCTCAATCTTGACATACATGTTATTTACGTTGCCCTTTATCGGTTTTATGTATCAAAAATTTCCATACTCTACCTTAAAGCATTGATTATACTGTATAATCAATGCTCAAAGCTTATTGGTCCTCAGAGGGTTTAAACCCAGTCGCAGGCAACCAGTCAATCAGTGACGTGCAATTCGGGTATGCATAATACATAATATTTATTTCCATCACATTTTCACATTTGTTTAGAAACGACCAAGTATATTAAATTATTTTTAAATAAGTTACTCAATTAAACAAAGAATAATATAATAGTAGTAACAATAATTAAAAAAAATATTTTCATTAAAATAAGCGAGCTTATCGCCTTGCCGCATTGTCTATCAGTTAACCTTTAACTTAAGTTTATAATACAAGTATCGCATTGGATACACAAAATAAAAATTTAAATGGTAAAAAACAAACGTAAAATTAGAAAATAGGACAATAGCTAAAGAAAACAAAAAAATCAGTATTAAATTAAGTGACAGAGGAAAGGAAAGAGACTAAGGATGGAAAGAAAAGCGAGAAGGATGGAGAGGAGGAGGGTTGGTTATGTTATGTTGGCGTAACCTATAATGTATGTGGAAGCCTCCCCTATCCTTTGCCCGTAACTTTGCTCATATTCTTTAAAAATTAAAATTAATATAATTACAATAAAATTAATTAAAATTAATATGACATAAAAACGCCATTATTATAAACTCTACAACTTTTGCGGTCATTTGACATTTTTTGGTTGGTAGGAATGAGTCCTTGCCGCGTGTACTTGGACGATGAGTTCTCCCGGCAAAGTTACATTTTCGGCAAAGTTACATTGGCCGTCTACAAATGCATCTGGAGGACTGTCGTTTATTTCCGACCATCCGTTTTCTCTCAACTAATAAATATTTACTGATGTATATTTTGTTTCATAATTTAGTTTGTAAAATATTTTTCAAATAATTTCGAACGGCGTAAGTTATAATCGGCATAAAAACATGTTTTTTTAAAGAATTATGTATCTAATTATAAGTTCATGCAAATAAATAAATAAATTTTAAAAAATCCCTTTACTTAACTCCTAGTTAAGTAATCAAATTCCGTTGATAGTAGGAATAATTAAATATTTGTAGTCGTGTGACAGTGATTTGTCTAAATGCGTTTATAAATTAGCGTATTTCGAAATGCATTCCCAAAGCGGCAACAATGCAGCCACGACAAGCTTGCCAACCCACGCTGATTGAGAACTACTGAAATTAATGTTGATTTCTAAAGAACTTCTCGGCGGGAGAATGCACCCACGATGACCTAAAGATGCTTAGATAGGCTTAACTTGGAGACCGCGCAAGCAATCACCGGTGCGTGCAACCCAAGAAAGTCCAAGGCAATATTTTATTATTATTGGTATGGGCATTTCAATTTCAATTACTTGTTTTTTTTAAAAAGTAGTAATACGCACATATCAACATTGAACGATATTTTGTGTATTTCGTATGGTTGGAGGGCAAGTTCTGACGCATTTAAAGACATATTACTGAATGATATTAACTCCATTATTTGTAACAATTTGTGGCCATCTTAGGCAATCTGTCATTTTCTGTTTTGTAAGAAATTCTCCTCCTTAGAGTGAAAATAGTCAGCAATTGCTTTAGAACCACTTTGGATAAAATAATTTGTTTTCCCGTTAGATAATTTTACAGGTAATTATGAATAGGTACTAATTAAATGGTGCAATGTCCGGTGAATATGGTGGATGACTAAGAACATCCCATCCCAACGAGTTAAGGCTCCCTTCCGAGTTGACTCGACTAAAAATTTAGATATTTTTGCAATACCACGCGCCCGCGCGCTTTCGATATATACATAAAGACGTATAGGTATACCGCGGCGACAAGGGAATACGTCCCACCGTTGGCGGTGGCCAATTACGAATGACGATTTTGGCTTCGCGAGGCGTCTAATATAATAAGGCTTTTTAATTATAATATAATAAATTATCAAATGAATAGTTTTTTATAAAGTAAAAATTAGATTACAATATTAAAATAACTTAAGATTACTGTGTTATTTTGTATATCACTCAAAAGTATCTTTAATAAACAGAAAAAAAATAATGTTTGGCCATAACATTTCTGGGAATTACGTAATTTCAAACATTTTTTTCTTATATTTTTTGTATCAAAGTTCCAAAAACTGTCATGGTACTATGCAAATAGACCATACGCTGGTGTAAATAGTATTTTTTAATATTGAGAATCATCTCTAGGTTTTACAAAAACTGAAGACAAATCTCGCTCGTTTTTATTTTTTTGGAAAACAGTAACAGAATAAAGATAATTTACAATTAATATGGAAATAATTTACCAATTTCGTTTTGGCGAAATGATAGCTTAAGGACCGGATTTTAAAAATCCGGCATAATTGTATTAAAATTCTGTTTTGTGTTCTCACAACCAGGCCACAAAATTATGCTTCATATAGCTTTTGGCCGCCACGGCCTCTTAAGTTTTTGTTCTGTCACCATTGCGATACATCGTCGGGCATTTTCACGGTGAAACACTACTCCATTTCGGGCCGATAATACTGGCTTTGTTTCTTCGATAGCTGTGCACATTCACATTGACTGTATTCCTGGTTTCAGCAACTCATAATACACTGGACCTTTTCTATCCCAACACAAAGGAGAGTAATTTTGAAAATTTTTAAATTTATTTATTTCCAAAAAATCTTAACAGACTGTAGAAACTTAATATAAAATTTATTTGTCCATTTTTACAATATCCAAATTGATCATCAGATACGTATAATTCAAAGTTCTTCATTATTGCTTTTGTGATATGCCGATATGCAACATTTTCATAATGGCGATTCAATATATATATCAAAATGCGACATATTCAATAATGGCGATACTCAAAAATCATTATTAAAATGTACTAAATAAAACCACAAATTAAAATAATCAAGATAATATAAAATCAGAAAAAGTACTCTTCCTTGCTGAATACTTGGTTTTGAAAAAGTGGCTGATAATGTTGCAGGTTTGCAGTAGACGTTTCTCCTCGGAATATTCTCGTATAGAATCCACATTCCATCTCCAGTAATCAGTTTATCCAAAATCGGCTCTACATTGCTTCAAATGAGATATGATGAAAATTCTGTAAAACGATCCGACATTATTTTCAATGAAATCGTGTGGGACCCAAATTCTTTGCTTTAAGACAATATCCAAAAGATTTAATATGATCTCCAACAGTTGTATGATGCATGCCGAGCTTTTGCGCAATTTCTCTAGTTGTTAAATGTGAATTATTCTCTAACATGGACTGCGAAAAAAAAACAATCTTGGATAATCGTCTATAACGATTACCTACTTTGAAGCTCAGACCCCGGAACTAACTTTATCAAACCATCTTTAACAGGTACGAACATTAACATTTTCTACAAATGCTGCACATAAGTTTTCACATTCAACCGATGCGTTGTTTCCTCTCCGAAACTCATACAAAATACAATTTCGTAAATGCACTTTTTACACTGATATATTTTTCGGTCTAAATATCACAAGTAACTGATATACGGTGTAAAATAACCTCTTTATGTCATACAGCAGGTAAAACAATAAAGCAAATATTCAATGACTCACTGGCAACATGTGTGTTCGATTTAAATGAAAAATTACGAGCATATTAAAAATACGACTGGACTTTTCTTCCAGCACTAAAGCATGCCACGTTTTGGTACCACTCTGGGCGCCATAACATGTTGTATTTTAAATTTATTTATTTAATGTTCGTACAAAAAATGTAGTTATAATGTCACTGAAGTAAAGAAATAGATCAATGAAGAACAACAGCGACACAGATCTGCACAACTCAAGTAACAAACGACGCTTTGCACATTTAACGGGGCCTGTATCTAGATGCACAATTGTGATGTAAAACATAATATAATAGTATTATATAAACATTATTAGAAAAAAGAGAAAATAGAATGAGAAGGAAAATATAATACTTAAATAAAAAAGTGTTTGTAATAAAAATTCTCAACTGTTTTATATTATTAATAAATAATTGGCGTTTTCTCGAACTGGCCACTTTGATCTCAAATATATGACGTTTGGTTAGGAATTCCAAATTCAAATTTATTTCAAATTTTAAGCTTTCGAATTTAATGATTTATTTGTTTTCACGCCATTCGATTTTTCTTTGACATCGTATTGTTCACAACATAAAAAAACTTAAAATAATGCGTTATTTATGAATACGAGTTCCACCGTGGCAGCAGCGCTGCAGAAACAGCTAAAAAGTTTAATGATCTGTATGAGGAAGCTACTGTAAAAGAAAGCACGGTACGATTTTGGTTCCAACGTTTTCTTTCTGGAAAATTTGACCTACCGAATTAACCCCATGGACGGTTGGAGATAGGCTTAGCGATCAGCGGCAGGCTTTGATGAGAGTGATAAAACAATTTTAATTCACTTGAAACAAATTAGAAAAGTGAAAAGCTCGAAAAATGGGTACCGCATGAAATTGAATGTAGCACACCAACAAACACGCGTCGAGTGCTGCGTTACATTACTCAACCGTCACAATAACGAGGGAATTTTGAATCGTATCGTTACTTGTGATGATAAATGGATCGTGTACAACAATTGGAAACGCTCACCACAATGGTTGAACCCAGGAGAATTAGCCAAATCCTGTCCCAAGCTAAAGTTGACTTAGAAAAAGGTACTGGTGAGGGTCTGGTGGACCAGTGCTGGTGTCATTTACTATAGCTTCTTCACCCTTTCCACCACCAATAATATGATATAATTTGTTAATTAAAAACACTATTTAATTATTACAACTTTTATAACATGCCACAACTTTTATGTGGAGAGCCACTAAGCATTACTCACATTCCCATCGTGATTCTTTTCTTTTTCAGTAATGAACACATTTTACAAAGCCTGAACGGGTTTTGTTTGACAGGATTTGGAAATGTGCCCAATTCACAGCCTGCAATCGTAAAGGGCATGGTCCTCCAGATGCCCTTCCTCGCCTCTTGTATGGTGGTAGCGTAATATTCTCTATAATAGGCTTTCCGCAATACCTATCCTATAGTCGCTATATCTTATTGCAGCTATGTCATGGCTAAACAGAATATGAGCATCACCTCGTTTCAATTTCGTTTGTTTTTTTTTTGCGTCTATTCTGTACGTCGGTGGCATATTTTTCCTCATCCAACGAACTGTTCCTACTGCATTTATTTTCTTATTTTTCAAATTATGAAATAAAACTGGAGATGAATTCTATAGTATAGTTGACCGGCGTTTCGCCGGCTTCGTGTGTCAATGAGTTAAAATCTGGCTATACAGAACTTAAATTTATTCGTAGAATTTATTCTAGTATCAATCAATCCTACTACTATTCTAAACGCGAAAGTTTCTAAGAATGTATGTATGGATGTTTGTTACACTTTCACGCAAAAACTACTGAATGGATTTTGATGAAACTTTACAATAATATAGATTACACTTCAGAATAACATATAGGCTATAATTTATAAATATAGAGTGTGAATTATCCAAAATATAACGATAAGTGTCACGTAAGTAGGAAAAAAATCTGCCATCTGCGAGCTATTCTGGCGTGCGCCGCAAAAACCGTTGGAGTTACACGTATATAATGTATAATGGAAATGTTTATCTTAAATAGTCCTACAAAAAAGCCCGCGACAGCATATATCTATATTTTATGTGTAAGCCATTATCGCCAAAATAGTGAACCATAATTTTCATGATTTTTAATTTGTTGGATTTGTCTCCGTCCCAAATAGAAGAATAATATAAAAACATTGAAAAATTTACGAAAATATAAAATACTTTCTATCATCATTATCACAATTTCCATCACCACGCCGGTGAAACCGCGGGGCGCAGCTATATAGTAGTATAATAAATCAAGTACCTACAAAGTTACAAAAAACACATGCATAGATACGAATCCTTCATTTATTTTTTTTGTCCTCATGCTATTACAATTTAATTTGCCATATGCAGGTATCCATTTTCTATCAGCGATATCTTTATTGTAAATTTAAACCTATCAATATTGGTATTTTTTTCGACTTGTCGATGCTGTTAAATATTTTCGGTGCCATAAAATACATTTTCCTTTGCACAAAGGCAATCTTTACTAGAGGAATTATGTAGTTAGTGGATGCGACAGATCTTGTTGCAATAGCTTGCTGACATTTATCCCAATTCTGTGGGTGTTAAAAAAAAAAACAGAATTCGTTTCACGAAAACATGTTTTATTTGTAAAACATAAACCTCTTAAAACAGAAGACAGATTGAATAACGATTTTTGTCTAAAATCCAAAACGTCCAATTTCTAGAATTTGCCCGAGACTGCGCGATAATTGACAGCCGCCGCTACGCGTTTTGGCAATTAAATATTTGAAAGATCGTTTTATGAGTTACGTCAAAATGGACGGCGCTCATATATGATAATTAAGATTAATTTAAGAAACGGAAATGTCAGTTGCTCAACTTATCCTTTGCGACAACGGCGGAAGTTGCCCAAATGCTTGGTCGCTGTGTCGTAAGTGCAACGAAAACAAAAATCTCCTTTTCTTTTAAAATTATCGCCATTTCATTCATCGCAAAGTTGTCACCCTGTATTACATTGCTCAATGCCATAGTACGTTTTGGCAACCCTTCTGCGCCGGCGACATGCAGGTGGCTGTGACAGCATTGTCTGTGGAGATTAAACGCAATTTATTTGGCCATCTAAAATTACATTGATAATGGACTATATAAACCCATTATTTGGCCAATGATTGCAATAATATATAGGCTGGTTACATGACATTAATAATACGGGGAGATTAAAGAGCCTAATTATTATAAATTGAAACCTGTATAGCTAATTACTAATTGATATCTTTGTGTAAATAATATGAGCTATGTCGATTTTAATGCCGATTCTATAATGGAATTGCGATTTGTGTTTTTTTTGTGAGGGCCACGTTTTAAGGAAATTTATAATAGTTAAATGAGCATGTTACTAAAACTTGTAAATAATTTATTGTAATATTAGAGTCCTGTCCCCCCTAGAAGAGGCTACTACCAGTTGGATGACGGAATCAAATAAGCATAAGATTAACCCCTCAAATGAATGGCGATTAGCTCGGGTTGCCTACGGCAAAATGTTTATAAATTTATATTTACATTTACATTTACATTTACATAGAGCGGGGTTTACTATAGAGCTATATCATTACTATAGAGCGGATTACTATAAAGCGGCGCACATTTACATTTATATTTACATTTATATAAATTTATATACATTTTGTATACATTTTGCCAAGGCATCCCTTAAGGGACGCCTCACATTTGAGGGGTTAAGGTTTTGCCATTCGGTTCTCGTTATTTTTTTAAGCAAACCGGGAGGTTTTTGCGAAGGAGCCCCCCCCCTCCTTGTTGAAGTTGGCCGGTTGGTGGTTTGGGTTCCGGCGGTTTGGCTCGGAAAGGGGGGCTTGTCTGCTTCTCCGGGAAAGTCTTGGGGTGACAACCGTTTTTTTTTATCTCTTTACTAATAATAAAATCGCAGTTGCTTTGTTTTTTTCTTAGTTTGCATGTTATTTAGACACTGACATTGAAATGTAAACGACAGCTTTTCAAGTGTAGGTACAGTCAGTCGGCTTGCCGCCGCGGCCAGACTCACCATCTGATAAGTGCGACGAGGCTGGCGGGGGGGAAAGGGAAGGCAACAGACTTCGACCCATGGTCGCTTTTCCTTTTAAGGTCAACATACAAAAGCGAGTTCTTACCGAGTTTTGCGAACGAGGCTCTACAGGCTGAATCCAAATTTCAATAGGTATTGAGAATTTTTCTTTTCCCTATAATATTACAATACATGAGGCCGTAGGTGTATGCATTGCTTATTACATCTAAAGAACATAATACTAATAAGTAAATATAACAACAATAATAAAAAAACACGACTCCCATTACGAAACATATAATACAGAACATAGAAATATATATTTATTACTGTTTTTTTATGAATTATTTTTTGTGGCTTATGTATTTATCCATATATACATATATCTATAAATCTACTCAATCAGACCTTGCATTTGATACTAAACAATATATATTTATGTTATTTTATTGACATTTGGAAATTTAGACAACCACTTACTTGATATTTAGACAGTTAATGTAGGCTATGGCACTCGGGATGACATACTGATTCTAACAATACTCCACACTTCTAAATCGGTTCAAGCGTTTAGCAGGTATGGTGAAATAAAAAAGCTTTGGGAGGCCACGGTCTTCCACTTCGTTAAAGCCAGGATAACACACTTACCATCCAGTTACATTTCTGTTTACAAGTTTGTGGAAAGCTCGTTTGTGGAATCAGGTTGGGGGAGCTAATGGACTCTTGCTGAGTTGGCCACGAATACCCATTTGTTCAGGGTTGGTCACACTCACGGGTTAACACCCCTCCGGCGGCCTCCAGACATGAAGTGCGATCCCGGGTAGGACTCTGGCCTTGGGCCAGTTTCCCCTAGGAGTAAATCTTCTGGCGCTCCTGGACGGTATGCGCACCGTGCGGCGTAAGCCAATCGATCGGGGGAGTTTGGAAGCAGTACTGTTTCCTATAGAGCGGAGGTGGTTGCTGACCTTACGGCGACTGCTCTTGAAACGACCATCGGCTACCCGATCCCGGGTGAACAGCCGGGCAAAAGATGCCGTGGTTTGCGATAGATTTGGTTTACACCGTTTCACCGCTTCGCAAGGGAGAGGACCGCGCAAGCGACCTCGAACTCGTAACTAGTCGAGAGACCGGAGTAATCTGGTCGCAACTGGGAGTGAGGGCGTGAGTGTAAGCCCGCTGGGTAACATACTTGGTTATCTCGCGGATAAGGCGTTGGCCTCTTGCGGGCATGTGCCGGAGCTTGACGGTGACTGTTTTGTCTTAAGTCTTCTGCGTTCACTTCACGGGAGATAGAACGACCAATCGTTAAAACTTCCTGAGGTGACGGAGGTTCGCTTGTTGTAGTTGACAACTCTATTAGAGCGGTATGTAAAATGAACGGTTGTCAAATTTTCGCATTTAACCTAACCACTAAAGATAACGCACCTGAATCTAACACCGCACGAAATGTGTTCAATTTTATTCGGACGAGTATACGTTCGACAGGTAGTTTTTATCTACGATCGTTCGTTTCATGTTCCGCTCTAACGTATTGCTCTATCTCGTTCGCTTCAACTAGTTGCTTTCACAGAGAAACGCAATCCGGCCCCACTGCCTTACTGGAGTATATTACTGGGAGACAAATATCAATTTAAATACAGTATTTTAGCCTAAGCGTCGAACGCCTGGGCTTTACTTGATTATTTTCTTTAAACACATAAATGTGAAACGTTTTTCTTTGAATACTTGAAAAAAATGTAGTCTCCCACTTAAACATTTATTTTTTTCGTTGTTATTATTTAACTTGAGCTGATAGTTTAGGAACAACCTGTATATGGCATACAATATCGTCGACGGCCATTTTATGCATTTTATCCGATTACTTATTTCGTGACCGTAACGTCAATTCGTGAGTATCCGTTTTATTTGTCGTTTTACAAGCGCAATATCACGTTTTATCCGGTAGCTATAAATTGGATGTGGACGCAGTATAAAAATATTGCAATTTATATAAAAAAATATGGCGAAATCGAAACCTTAATGAAGACGGAGGCGCAAAACTTTATTGAAAAGTGGGTGGATGCTCATTTTAAAATTTGGAAACTTCGAATTCTTTTGATAAACCTCGTGGTCTTCTTAGTCGCTTTTCTTACTGAGATGGCAAAGGCTTTCGATAAAGATGACAACGGCCTAGGTATTATATAATACTCTATATAGGAAATAATAGTGTTATCATATAAATAAGAACAATCGCCATTTAGTTCATTGCACAAGATTTCTTAGATTTCAGTTACGAGTTAAATTTATTGAGTCGATAGAAAACGGCCATGCATGCGACTTTTTAACTTTAATAACTTGTAAATTAATACGATGACCCACAGATTTTTTTATTTCTGTATTTTGGTGTATATTTCAAAGTGGTACTTTTGGTATTTCTCGTGATATGAGCAGAAACCACGACTTACTCAAAACAATTTTTAAACTTAAAGCTTTATTTCAACACGCTGCCAGCCTATATTTATTTATTTATTTATTAATTCCTTACATTAAACTTATAGATAGTTAATACAGTATAACGTATTTGCAAATCTTATTTATACACTACTACTAACTAGTTAACTATCCTATGAAAAAAATACAACGCTTGCATGAACAAATTATAATATAAATAACATGATAACAATAATATTAGTAAGTGGAAAAATCTGTTATTAAGAGCAAAAATTTATTACGGATAATTTAAGTTAGATAAGATACATAATTGGATATAATATATTATAAGGGTACGGTAAGGTAATATAATACAGCAGGATGGCAATTAATTGAATCTTAAGAAGTAGGAGGTAATTAAATTTGATCTAATGTTTAATTACATTCAAAATCCTTTATAGTCCAAGCATATGGGTTTTTTTCTGGAAAAAATCCTGGATATATTTTTCTTAACGGTTTTATTTGTATTTTTGGACGTTGAATCCGATTTTCAACTTTGCGACCTCGCGACGCGAGAAGATAAAATTTCCTATTCATATCTACCTATTGACTTGAATCCTCCGATGCATCAAATCGCAGCTAAAGTCTGCTCAAAAATTGTTTTTGTCACTTAGAGAAAAACGCAAAAAATGCCATTTTGAAAGTGCGGTAGATCCGCGCTATGGGCTTTGTGGCATAAAATGACCCTTTTTGAGCGGAGGAATTAAATCTGTGAATATGAATTGTAGGAAAAGTTGTCTGCTCTCATTTTTTTCTGAGTAGTGGTTGAAAAAAATGCTTTATTCGTAAATTATAAGCGAAAAATTAAATGTAATGCAAATTTTTAAGGTTTTTCGCGACTCCTGAAGTTAGCTCACATCTGGCGAGGTCGCAAAGTTAAAATTTCGATTCAGAAAACCGTTGAGAAAAATACTTTTTTACTGGAAACGACACGCGTCGATCTCATGTTTGCTTGGATTATTACATGAGGTATCAAAAATGGCAAAAAAAGGCATTCTGGTGAGAGGTCTATTCGACAGGATATTGCTATTGCAAGCGGCAAAATTTGTATGAGAGCTTCTCGTCATTCGCGTTTCGACATTTCAAAGGTGAAAAGGGAAGAGTCGTGTCGACCCATTTTTAAAAGGCTAAGAATCCTCACCTTAACCTCACTCTATCTCTTTAAGTTACTGACTGAGTTTTTTAAGAATAAAGAAACACATTATAAAAAGTTTTCAGATACACATACTAAAAATACGAGAAATAAATTAAACATTTTTATACCATGTATTAAACTAAACACAGCAAGGCAAGACACAAAATACTCCGGGCCATATTACTTTAACAGGCTACCGGAAAGTTTAAAAACAATTCAAGTGGAAAGCTTATTCAAAAAGTTACTTAAAGAATTCTCATTAGACAAAGCTTTTTACTCGATCGATGAGTTTGTTAATTTTAAATAATTTTTCAAATTTTTTGGCCATTTTTTTATCAATTTTAAGTAGCAGTTTTAATTATTCTGACCTTTTCTGATTTTAATTTTTGATTATTTGTATCGATTATTTTAATTTGTGGTTTTAGTAAATAAATCTTAAAAATGATTTTGATGCCCTAAAAGCAATAATGAAGTAACTGTATGTACGTGGTGATAAATTTAAATATTGTAAAAACGGACTAATAGACTGTAATTTAAATGTACCTAAATATTAAGTTTCTACAATCTGTTAAGATTTTTTTTTTGCAAATAAATTGAAATTGAAAAAAATTGATATTGACACGAAATCGAACATTTGCTAGACTAGCTGGGCTGTCTAGTCGATTGTGGAAAAGCTTATGAAGACACGTTACCTACCGATGTACATCGGTAATAATCCCGACTGTTTTTAAATCTACGAGGTTGAAATGCAAAAGCCGTATTAAATACGGCTGAGTATTAAATAATCCGATCTACCTATATAAATTGTATTGAGAGTATTTCTTTATATGGACAACTTTATATGGCCCTTTCGCGTGTCACGCCAAGATATAATATTTACGTATTAACATCAGGAAGTGACACAGCAATTCAGATAACAGAGAAATTTTATAAAACATCCTCTGTAAATCGATAAAATTATTGGAATGTTGCCAGTTGATTTGTTCGTATTCCTTAATTGGGGAATTGATTATATAGGGTATTAGATTGCTCAATGCGGTAGATGCCATGCGGCAGGTAGGATTCTACTGTGAAAATCGACGTATAGATGTCACTCATAGTTCCAATATTCATTAATATTTTCTTATGTTTAACATGGTGTACAGCATGGTGATCTAAACACACATATTCGGTATCCTATCTCTAAATAAAATAATAATAAAATAACGAAGGAAGCTTTCAATCATAGCTTCTATTATTTTAATATCATTTACTTAAAGATCTCAATTTTTATTTGGTAACCAGATTACGCACTTTAATATTCAGATAGACTTATAGATGGCATTCGATATCTGCGAATCGTTTCTATGATATAACCCGCATATATAAAAATGCTATAGATGGAACAAATAAATTGATGTTATTATTGTTATCATTGGTTAAATTATTGGGTTTTTATAAACAATCAGTCTTTTATAAAAAAATGGTTGCTATTAGTTTCGCCGTCAATGCTATCAGCGCCAACTGCGTTTCGCCGCCGCAGAAGGGTTGCCAAATCGTACTATGGACTTAAGCAATCTAATACCATATAATCAAAGGTTTTGGCCAGGAATTTCAATACAATTTTGTTAGACACTGTAACCTCATCCCAAACAATAAATTTAAAACTCTTGTCTTGCCATCAATGGCTGCCTCGCTCTTCATCTGCAGCTACAAAGACCGCAAATCCCACTTTTCCGAAGTTAATTTATGGTTATTGAATATTCTGTGATGGCGGAGCGGCGAGCGAGTGATTCTTGAAATTGCGGGGCGCCTACTTTGGCAAATTGTCGCGCTGCTCCGTTATAGACAAGACGAGATTTCTTAATCACGTCACATCCATTGGTATAATTGGATTTTGGATCGCGAACCTTGATTTAGCTTTCTGAATATCATGTTTAATACCGGGTAACGAACCGGCTTATGTACTGTGGCACAGATTAGAAAAGAAGTGTATAACTATGCACTAGATGCGTCACGCATTCAGAAATAAGAAATTCGTTGCATTTTGTGGTGCCCGATAATAACATAGCAGGCAATATGGCCAGTGCCGGATTAACCCGGGCCCCGAAAAGGGCTTTTTGGGGCTCCTTTGGACTGTCAAACATTCTGACGACGATGGGTGCCCTGAGCTATCTTGTGTAGCTTATACGTAAACCCGGCACTGAATACGCCCAAAAATGATTATTTTATTATACCTATCAATGCATTACCTTTCCTTGACTATGCAGATGTGGCTTATCTCGATTTATCAGAGGAACTGCTCAACATACTTGAACGTTTGCAAAATGTATGCATACGATTCATCTTCGGTCTACGTTAGTATGATCACGTGTCCGACTATAGGGCACAGTTAAAGTGGTTGCCGGTACGCCAAAGAAGAAATGTTCATATACTTGCTTATATATCCTATATTGTGTACTCTCCCAATTAACACCATCCTATCTCCACGAGCTTTTTGAACCACTAAGTTCCCACGGTCTCGTACTTCGGTCAGCCTCTGACAGTTTATTAAAAATTCCGAGTCATCATAGTGATTTCTATTCCTATTCTTTCTGTGTCCATGGTACAAGACTCTGGAATGATCTCCCAGCAAATATACGAAACTCGCCTTCTTTACCATCGTTTAAGACTCACCTTAAGGATTACTACCTTTCTAAGAGGTAACCAGTTCTTCCCTTTCTCTCCTCTTCCTCTCCCAATTTCCTCTCCTCGGGCATTATTAGTTTTAAATTCTTCCACTTGTCTGTATGTTATGTAATCATCTTTATTTTCACAATGCGCGCATGTGCCACTGTGTTTAGGTTAGTTGTAAGACATTGCCATGTGGCTATAAGGTCGCCTTTTTGTATACTAATTAAGTGCAAATAAAGAGTTTATTATTATTACACCAGTGCCGGTACACTTTTCTCTATGCAGATATACGCAACTATTTGTCCTTCTGTATGGGAGCTTATGGGCCCTGTTGCAGTTCGGCCACTAAGACTTATGTGTAAGGGTCGGCCAAACTCACGGGTCAATATCCATCCGGCAAAAGTGCGAGCCCGGGTAGGACTCCGGCCCCCGGGGGGCAGTTTCCCATAGGAATCGCCCTTCGGGCGCTCCTGGACTGTAACCTGGACCGTGCGGCATCAGCCAATCGATTGTGTATTCTGACGGGATAGTATGGAAACGGCTTTGTTTCATATAGAGCGGCGGTAGTTGTTAATCTTACGGCAACTGCTTTTGCAACGACCAATTGGCTACTCGATACCGGGTGAACAGCCGGGCAAAGGATGCCGTGTTCCGCGATAGATTCGGTAAACACCGAATCACCGTTAAGTAAGGAAGATGACCGCGCAAGGGACCTCGAACCTGCAACCAGTCGGGAGACCGAATCAATCTGGTTGCAACTGGAAGGAAGGGCGCGAGTGTCGACCCGCTGGTTGATTAACCTGGATATCTCGAGGTAAGGCGTTGGCTGCTTACAAGACAAGTCGCCCTAAGTTTTCTACGCTCACCTCACGGGAGACAGAACGATCAAATATCGTTAAAACTTCCTGAGGTGTCGGATTTGACCGTTGTAGTTGACAGCTTTAGTTGTTCTTCTATGTAGAGGAATCTGATAGCAATACGGAAAGTCAAAGACGACCTTTTTAATTTGTGAAATTGGTCCCGTAGACACGGCCTTGCTTTTTTAGCAGCGTTGAATAGAATTTCAACCCTGCTAAGTCGTCATAACTGTCATCGGTTGCAAACGCTGGCTAGAAATAACTTGTCTAAACGTCCTTGTATCGATATCGAACAAGTACCCATCCCCAGAACTCATGTTGCCTGTAATCTTAATGTCCACTTCGAAAAAATCTTCTTATTGATCTACACTGAGTAATAATATTTAACGTAGGGTAAAGGCCCAACCATTGGACCACTTAACTTCAAATTGTTATATTTCTTAAGATTAGATTTTTAAAATAAAACTGAGTAAGACTTTAGAATAAGTATTTATTCTTGTATTACAATTACTGAAATTTTTACCAAAATACTTACTCCAATGAAATATATTAAGAGAAAACATAAAGAAATATGGTTCCAATAATTGGACCTTTGGCACGTTCTTTGGACCAGTGAAGTTCTATCATTGGACTTCTAATAATGGTACTTTAAATGGAAATAGAAAAACTATGGGTCCAATCATGGTTCCATTAACAATTTAAACAATAAAATTACATCTAATCTTACTCAATAACAATAAAAAATTTGAAACAAGTCTGCTTGGCAACAGTTTTTAAAAGGAAAAAGAATCAACCCCTTCGAGTTGTAACATATTGTTTCATCATTATTTTTAGTTGTAACAACTCACAAAAAATATATAAAAAGCAAAAAAAATAGTATTTTTGAACATAGTGCCATCTAGTGACATCTCCTACATGTTGGACACACATATTTCTTCGTTCCCTTTTTCACTCCGGCGCAATCTTCATGTACCCAATCCTTGCATGTGAGACATTGTATCATCCCTTCCATTGCAGCAAATTGGCACAACTTGCAATACCACTCTTCTTCCTCTGTTTTAGTAGAGTTATTTTTATTTCTTTGGCTGTTTTTAGTTTTAATTTCTTTGACTTCTTTTTTGTTTTTAGCATTATAATTCTTTTCATCTTTTTTCATTTGGAATTTTACTTTCATATCAAGTTTAATTCTTTTCGCACGTTGAGTATCTTCTAAGCCATTTTTGTACGGTGACGACGTCAGTTCGACTGATGTTTGGCTTTTTCGGCTCTTTTCTTTCAATCGTGAAACAATTTCCTTAGCTCCAGGGGAGATTTCTGATATCATATAATTAAAACTTGTGCTTGCTTTAGGGGATGATGGAGTGGTGAATGTAGACGATGATAGTAATTTATTCGACAGAGGATCGGACTCATCAGTGATTCCCAGAGGCGTGAGAGTGATAGAATTATTTTTTTTAAAAAGCGATGGCGACGATACTTGAGCTTCGACGAATTCAATATCTTGACTGGAAGTATTTTCAATATTCGATGATGAAGATGTTTCTGCTTCGAATAACTCTAATCCTTGACTGAGCATGCCATCTACAGATGATGTTGGAGAGGCTCCTACTTCGATATATTCAAGTCCTTCATTAACCCCTCGCGGCCCGCGGTTTGAATTTTAATGTGTGCCTTACGGCCCGTAAGAAATTCGCGAGTCTCAAAAAAAAGATGGCGTTTCAGAAAAAAAACGATTACTCCGAAACTGTCACACCGAACGTCTAAAAAAGACCTGTTTTATGTTCCTATT
The DNA here is from genome assembly GCA_944548615.1 of Micropterix aruncella. Classification (NCBI taxonomy): domain Eukaryota; kingdom Metazoa; phylum Arthropoda; class Insecta; order Lepidoptera; family Micropterigidae; genus Micropterix; species Micropterix aruncella. Next base: position 2,736,744 of record OX155954.1, read on the forward strand.
GAAATTTGCTATTAGATATTTGTAACGTCGTTATGTAAAGCAATAAAGATTATTCATAATTATTAGTCAAAGTTGTACTAACGATAAAAATTAGCCACTGGCGATAAAAAAAATGTTTTTTTAGTCCATAAATCACTATTTCCGGAGATTGTGAAAAGTTTTATAATAATTATAATATGCTGCATTAAAACTATGACTTCATTTTACTTATTCCCATACCTTCCCATGCCTTCCTTACTAAACGTCTCGAACGTCTTGTTTACCGGCCGAGCGATCGCGGCACTATGGATCTTCAAAAATTTGTAGTGGCTAGTCAACGTGACGAAAAATACTTATCTGGCTACCAAACGGTAGAGAATTTTCTCCGCTCCTCGCACATACTACTGGCTAAGTGGTTGGTGCGAGACAGTAAGATTAAATAATCCATAATTAGCGGTCGGCCTCGCCTGGCCATTTCGGGCCGTCTGGGGTTCGACGGTAAATATCAATTCTGGACGTTTCGGGCCGTCTGGTACGCGAGGGGTTAAGCGCCTTTTCAACTGCAGGGTTTTGATTTTGATTAGAGAACGCTGACATATTTTCTCTTTCCTCTACTGCAATAAAATCGTGGTCTTTAAAAACGTGTCTGTCAAAGGGGTATAAGCCAGTTTTTGCAAATCTGTTAATTGCCCTACCTACAGAAGCTGCTCTTGCATATGCTTTACCAAACAGCATTGAGATTTGATGCTGAGTTACGCATCTTCTTGGATTAGCTCGAAGCCACTTCTCTGTCTCGTCTATCATGTAAGTACTTAGAGGTTTGAAGAATGATACGTCTAGAGGCTGCAGTTTATGCGAAGTGTGCGCGGGTAGGGAAAGCATTACAACACCATGCCTCTTAGCATAGTCTAGTGCTTCAAGGTTTTTGGTGTGGGTGGAGTGTCCGTCGAGTATAAGAAGCACTTTTTTATCCAGCGATGGTTTTACAGCTTCAACGAAATTTCGCAGCCACAAGTAAAATATGTCCTTATTTATATAACCGCTTTTCTCATTGTAAGCGAATGTCGTACCGGGCGGTGCTCCATCTTGAAGTTCGACCAGAGCTCGTTTTCGTTTAAATATGATCAATGGTGGAATAAATGCACCGGCAGCACTAGCGCAACATACAGCTGTTGTTGTGGTTCCACGCTCACCGCTTGTTATGGAGCCTACTTGGTGCTTGCCCTTTTTAGCAAGGATTTTTCGTGGTTTCTTCTGAACAGTAGACAGGCCCGTTTCATCCATATTAAAAACTCTCTGTGCCTCATTAATATTGTGATTCTCTAGAACGCTCTCTAGTTTATCAAAAAAATCGTTGACAGATTTCTTGTTGAATGCCGTGGCTCGATTGAAAGAAGTAGCCCTTGGCTGGCGTAGAGATAACTGTGGGTGTCTTTTCATAAATGAAACAAACCATTTTTTGCCTGCCATTTCTTTTTCTTGGTTGAATCTGTGTTTGATGTTACACTTATTGGCGAGTTTGAAAGCAAGGTGGCAAACATCATCTCTCGTTACCCCGAATAAACATGCCTCTAATTCAAGCACATGCTTTACGAGTTCTTGTTCTAACTCTGCTGTCAAATCGGAAGATGATCCGGGAATCTTAATATCTTCTTTGGAATACTTGTTACACCCATCCAAGCGTCTTTTAAGAGTTGCCTTAGGGATGCCGAACATACGCACGGCAGCGTTTAGGCCAACTTCTTTGTTGCGAAGTGCAAGAAGGGCCAGGCGCATACTTGGCTCGTTCCATGCGTAGTATGGGCCGCGCGTTGACATTCTGATAATCAAGAAAATTATAAATTACTACTAGTTTGTATAAAAGTAATATATAATAAGCCTTCATTGGACCGGTCCATTGGTAGTCCTTTAAAGTGGTCCAACAAAGGTGCCATTGCCGTTTTTCGAAAAAAGATTATTTAACAACTAATCCAAAAACTTTATGGAAAAAAGTACATACACATTGGGTAGAAGATTTATCATCAATAATATAAAAACAAAAACAATATTAAAAAAATGAATAAAGTAAAACTTACGCTCAAGTTTCTCGAACATCGACGTTGTATGGACGGCCTCGTGAACACTCGGACGCACGGCCTACCTCGATCGCTGCGCGAGCGGCACTGAGAAGCGTGCAGTGGGTAGAGGGGACTATCGGACGCCATAGCAACTAGTTCAGCGCGTTAGGGGACACGTGGTTTCTTAGAAACTTCGCCGGTCCATTTGTGGCACTGGTCCAATGATTGGGCCTTTACCCTAAATAAGCAGAATTCACCTAAAATAGGGGGTAGTGAATTTCCCGAAATTATGATGATTTCACCTAATTTTTAGATGATTCCTCTTGTAACATGATAAATCCTCTTATGACATGAGCTGGAGTGTGTTTTGATTGCGACCTATAAATCTTCTTTCCGCGCGGGTCAATCATTTTACAGCGTCTAACATGCGTATCGTGTCGTATCTATTGTGAAATATTGCGAATACAACGACTTCTCTGATTAATCTGTGGCTGAGTCGCTCAAATGGCCGACTTTGAGTGAAATACATCTTGTTCTTGTTTGTCTTCACGCGATGTTTGTCTTTACGAGGTGAGAACTTGAACACATTCATTTACTCGACCCACGTGACCCACACTGTTGACCTGTAAAGGAGTGTCTTCACTGATTTAGCAGATCTTTAAAATCGGTCCTTCAACGATGTGCCGCTATCGGCTCTACCGACGACCATCATCGGGATTTTGGGGATCGATTCAACTCTTGCTCTCTGTGCTCGACTTATCGGATGCCTAACTTATTTATTTATTTACTTAGAATAATAAGTACATACACACATAACAAATACATTAATTATTACCAATATTTTCACATGATTCTCATAAGAACATAATGTTCTATGCACATAATGCGTACTACGCATTCTACATTAATTATTGACTATGTGCCATTTGACTCATGATTTATCAAAAAGTATTAATGGTAAAGCTATTATTAATTAAATTATTGAGGTCAATTAACAATATAAAAATGATTCTATATACATAGAGATAGAAAACTAATCAAAATCAAAAGATTTCTAGGTTAAACCATCTTCAAGGTGTGGGCATTGCGCTACTTGTTTATGTCAGAATAAAATAAATTGTTTTCACTCTTTATGTACCGTAATTTTGTAAGTTTTTTTAAATTTATAATGCCTGTATTTGTATTTAATGCTTATTTAAACATGTTGTGTATGTACTTGTAAGAATTCTATTATTTTTTATATTTATGTGTATATTGCATATCAACGGATTGGTATAAACTCTTAAGTTGATTTGCTAATTGAAATAAATAAATAAATAATAATAAATAATTCCCCCTAGTTTGGCCAAGGCCGAATTATGATTCGTTGGTGACATTCAAACTCTAGAGATTAGGAAAATGAAAACGTCGACATAATTTGAAACGATGCTAATTTAATGAAAGTGTCCATCCAGTGTACGGGACCTCGGTGAGGCTTGACAGAAAGATGATATCTGCAATGTACGGTGTGTCTCGTGTCAAGAGAATGTTTATATTTAGTATAAAAAAGATGTATAAAAATATAAAAGAATAGTATAAGAGAAAGGTTGACGTCTGTCGATATATTTTTAATCAAATATTAAGACGCACAATTTAGTAATTTACTTCTTTAGAATAATGTCCTCTAAATGTATGCCATCATTTAAACGAACAGCAATATTCATCATGACGGCTCGGGATGTAGACTCCGTGATGGCTATCATTTCATTTTTCATCATTTCGCAAAAGATTTTTTGTCTCAACTGCGCCAGAGAAGCCTATTTATTGTTATACACTTTGGATTAAGAAATAAAAAATAAGAAAAAGTCCGTCAAGCTCAAAACAGGACTGCGTAACTGTAAATTTATGTCACATCCCCTGGAGATGAGAGCATCGCTTTCACCCATCTGGTTGTGGTGTTGTCAACTTGTTTTGACTCTAGCCCCTTCACCAGTGATTTAATTGGGGTTTTGTCGAAGGCTCAATGTCTAAAAATGCGCATAGTGCGATATGTTTGTCTTCCAACGCCTTTTCCACTCTGTTTACTAGGTAGAGCAGAGCGGTTTCCGTGGATTTGCCATTGCGGTAGGCGTGTTGGTTACAGCTGATAGGGTTGACCGTTAAGATTTTTTCCTTGATATAGCTATCCAGTATCTTTTCCATTGCTTTCAGTAGAAAGGATGTGAGGCTAATTGGCCTGAAGGACTTTGACAGTGCGTAGTCCTTCCTGCCAGCCTTAGGTATGAAAGCCTGACCTAAGTCCGTTTGCTTATACCCCGATTCTTCCACAGCCTTTCTAGCTTGCTCATAGCCGATCTTGCCATCTGGCTTCTGCGTAAGACTTCCTTTTCACAGTTTCCGTCGTTGCATATCATGGAGCCCAGATAGACAAAGTCTTTCACAGCTTGAAGGTCACTCAGCTCGTTGGTGCGTTGCATGGTTCCAGTCCGGTCCACAAACATGAGTTTGGTCTTGCTGCGGTTCATGTGCAGTACATACTCCTTGCTTTCCTTCTCCACCCTGCGTAATAGGGTCGCCAACTCATTTCATCGGCACCTATGATCATCGGCAATTGTCATATATACTTAAATATACTGCAGCAATAGCTCAAATAGCTTAGGGCCTTATCAAATCTAAATCCGGCGCTGTATGCTATACTATCTACATATTTCTAATATCATAGTAATGCGTAATCGAATCAATAGAATCAGAATGACTCGACTAAATGAAGGTATTATGAATAATAAGAGGAAATAAGTGCCTCTTCCAATTGATATTATCAATAATAACAAAAAACACCGAAATTATTAAAATCTTAAATGAATCATGATATACTTTGACATCATACAATTAACGAGGAATATTAAGCCACATCTATAAAAAACTATATTCAAAGGCAAAGTTTAGTGGGATTAGGTTCACTGATCTCACATAAAATTATCACTCATAAAATATCCGATTATATCGCTCAGATGACATTTTTTTAAATCAGAGTGATCTATCTGAAAATGTGAAATATGGCAGTCGTGAAATAGACAATGAATTTGCGATGATGAGATAAAAAAGATATCGTTGTCGGACAGTCACCTTTAAATGCCAATTGAATAAGTGTTTATTTTATTTTCAATTTTTTCAATTTCAATTTATTTCCAAAATATTTATTAACAGATTGTAGAAACATAATATTTAGGTACATGTAAATTACAGTCTATTAGTCCGTTTTTACAATATTTAAATTTATCACCACGTACATACAGTTACTTCATTATTGCTTTTAGGGCATCCAAATCATTTTTAAGATTTATTTACTAAAACCACAAATTAAAATAATCGATAAAAATAATCAAGAAATTAAAATCAGAAAAAGTCAGAATAATTAAAAAATGCAACTTAAAATTGTCAAAAAAACGCCCAAAAAATTTGAAAAATTATTTAAAATTAACAAACTCATCGATCGAGTAAAAAGCTTTGTCTAATAAGAATTCTTTAAGTAACTTTTTGAATAAGCTTTCCACTTGAATAGTTTTTAAACTTTCCGGTAGCCTGTTAAAGTAATATGGCCCGGAGTATTTTGTGTCTTGCCTTGCTGTGTTTAGTTTAATACATGGTATAAAAAGGTTTAATTTATTTCTCGTATTTTTATTATGTGTATCTGAAAACTTTTTATAATGTGTTTCTTTATTCTTAAAAAACTCAGTCAGTAACTTAAAGAGATAGAGTGAGGTTAAGGTGAGGATTCTTAGCTTTTAAAAATGGGTCGACACGACTCTTCCCTTTTCACCTTTGCCATTATTCGCACTGCTTATTTAGATATAATGATAATTTATTTTTAATATAATGATAGGTAGATAGAGATTTTGAAGACCAACTCCTATCCTGCCCGCAGTTGTCAACCCCTATCACACGTTTACGATACAATACAATACAATCAACTACTCCAGTAGATAGGCATTCCTACACTTGGATGCGTCACAAATTTAAATGCTTAAAATTTAATTGTTAAAAACATAACTATCATGATAGTTGTCATGGCTGTAATATTATATTCAACATTACCTATTTACAAATAATCAAAATATACTTATGTCATTAAACAATAAGAGAGAATAATATATTAAACTAGAAATGTAAATTCTATGTAGAATAATCACCATAAAATAATTTTATTGTCAATCCAGCAATATGCCTTAGTATTTTTAAAACATAAATAGATGTATACTAAATTAAATCAGAATTAGAATGTCAGCTCTGAATCCGAGTCAGCTACCTGATTACAGCTGCTGCTACTGTAGAAAATGTTTCTTGCTTACTTCTGTGTAGTTTCTAACGAACTCGCGCGTCTCGCACTTTTTCACTGAATTTTGGAGTCAGAATTTAATTTTGCAAACAGTGGTAGGCTTTTAATGACAGCTGGTTATTTCTGGGAGAGTTAAAATCAGCTACCATTTAGCCGTGTGCGACTTCGCACAATCTGATGGCGACACTGCGAGTTTTGTTTGTTTGTTTTTTTTTTAAATTTATGCAGTTATGCCTTAATTTATGAATTTAACTTTTCGAACGACAAGGTCATTCAGGTCGCATATTTTAGAGGGAAGTGTCCTAACCTGGCCCGGACACATTAACGACCGAGCAAATAAGTGTTTTGATATTGACTAGTTTGTCTATGAGTATATCCTAGCTGGATTGTCGCGATCTTTGAAATCGTCGAAAGTAAGTCGACGTAGACAGAATTGCAAAAATCGTTAAAACACAAATTTCCCCCACCTCTACCTGATAACATATTGGGCTCAATTGCGTTTCTCTTCAACTAAAGACGGCAATTAGTTCGTGTGAACGAGACGGAGCAGTAGGTCAGAGCGGAATGTGAAATGAACGGTTGTCATTTTCCGCATTAAAACTACCCACCGAAGAGCAGCTAAAGCTAACACCGCACGAAATGTGTTCATACTTATTTGGGCGTCTAATAAATTCGACAGGTAGTTTTGGTGAGGGAAAATCGATGACAGTTCATTTCATATTCCGTTCTAATGCATTGCTCTCTCTCGTTCGGTTGAACTAAGTTCCGGAGAAACGCAATCGAGCCCATTATCTACGTGCCATTATCATTGTCGGTTGCAGAAAAAATATGTTATCATAGATTATAGAATTTTGCCGTTCAAAGTTGGGTTTTCCTTACTACAAATACATTTTCAGAAGATTAAAAAAAATGCTTACTAGCAAATTAATCTCTTAAAAATGAGGTTAGAATGACGACCGACAGTTAGTCCAAAGCGCGTCTATAATATAAACGTTATAGACCTATTTAAAACGGCATAGTCGACAATGATATTTATGGCCTAACGGCAGCGAAGCTGAAAATGTCATTCCCCAGTCCGTGCCCCGTTCCTCCGTAATCTATTGTATCAATCATTTTAATGCCAACTCTGACAACTAGATGGCGCAACAATATGCGCTTTTAATACCGCATTTCCGGAATCGAAAACGATTTGTCTCATTTTTCGCGTTGCGTCACGATGATGCATCGATCGTGACATTTTGTTTTGCTTTTTTTACAACAATTTGATTGTTGAACGAACTCGCTTCCTTTTTTGCGTCCAACTCCTATTTCGTTTCCAGTTCCCGTTTACCATCTTAGATCTTAGGTGCTCTACACCAGTGTTTTTCAACCGTTTTTAAAGCGCGACCCCTGTTTTGGCAAAAAACAACACAAAACTCTTACTGGACTCCCCCTCCCCCCCCATCCCCTTAGGCTATCCACATATACTTGTAAATAAAATTTGTGTGAATAGATTTATTAAACTAGTTAACATGGTTATATTAAAGTTCCACAATTAGATCAGCGTGGTCGCCAAGCGCAAGAGTATTGTTTAAATACTGTTTTCAACATAAGAAATAGTAAAAACAATAGCATAACACATAATTAATATTGTTCTCCTCCGGAACTGAACATTTTTGTATATTATAAGATTTGGTAAAATTATAGTTTTTTTTAGATTGCGGAGTCGCTTCCCGCGGGAGTCGCTTCCCGATACTTGCGGGAGTCGCTTCCCGACCCCCCAGGGGGTCGCGACACTAGTTGAAAATCGCTGCTCTACACGATATGAAGTACGATTATTACGTTAATCGAATCAAATCAGATCTACAATATTTATTCCATCAATAACAATATTAAAATAAAATGTTGACACAATATAGCCTAACTAGGTTGCCACTTACGACAGATTTCGAAATATTTAAAAACAAAAGTAAGTCTTTAAATATGTATTTATTTATATTAATACTACTATACATACTGACCACGGATTGGCATCGCGTGGATATACGGATTGAGTATTTAATTTGAAAATCTTTTTAAGTTATGGGAGAATATTCGGTTAAGCGGACACAGAAAAAAATAAAATCAGTGATTGACATAGATTTTTACTGACAGATTTTACTGAAGTTGATTCCATAACTACTATAATGTCTTCGATAATGTAGGTATATTAGTTTTCTGACCCGGTTTGCTAAAATATCAATTTGTTCAAGCGATCGTAAAGTCTGCACAATAAAAATACCAACATACTTTATCAACTTTACGTGCTTTGCTGCGGGACTGTTAAAGCTGTTCGGGTTTTAATTGCGTATGAAGGGTACAGTGCAGATCAATGAGAGTCATATGAATGTCAAACTGAGATATTCAAGATTAACCCATTCCACCACTAATAATATTACATAATTTATTAATTAAAAACACTATTTAATTATTATTTTTATAAAACTTTTATTTCAAAGAAACCTCAACACTAACTTCACATAAAGTTAAAACAGTACAACATATAACCATTTTTTTTGTTATTTGGATATTTGTTTATTCTTCATCACCAGACAGTTTTTGAAGGGTATGGTATTTTTTGAAACATGTGGAGAGCCATTAAGCATTTCTCACATTCCCATCGTGATTCATGATTTATTTTCTTTTACAGTAATGAACATTTTACAAAGCCTGGAGGGGTTTTGTTTGACAGGATTTGGAGGAATTTGTCTAGGGAAATGTGCCCATTGTACAGCCTGTAATCGTAAAGGGCATGCTCCTCCAGATGCCCTTTCTCGCCTCTTGTATGGTGGTAGCGTAATATTCTCTAATATGCTTTCCGCAATACCTATCCTATAGTCGCTATATGTCTACCTTAGACATATTTTAGCACATTAGACATATTTTTATATAATGCATAGGTATATGCATAATATAATTGACCGGCGTTTCGCCGGATTCGTGTGTCAATGGGTTAAAGGCTTTGATTTTTAAAAAAAAATAATTAGTCCGAAAAATTAAAAAAATCTTTTGAGAAAATCTAAGCTGTAAACTTCTACATTTAGCGAAAAATCCTAAAATTAGAAATAATAATAATTCAGAAAAATAATACAAAGCAAGGTCAGGTAAAACTACATTAATTATAAAGCATTAATTATATAAGGTATTAGAATACTCATCACCATAGTACCTTTTGGCAACCCATTTGCGCCGGCGAAATGCAGGTGGCGCTGATGCATTGTCCAGCGAAATTAATAGCAAATTTTTTGGCCATATAACATTGATAATGGGCTCGATTGCGTTTCTTAGTGTACTAAATTCGAAAATTAGCTCGTGTGAACGAGACTGAGCAACACGCTAGAGCGGAATATGAAATGAACGGTTGACACTTTTTCGCATTAAAACTACCCACCAAAGATAAAGAATCTGAATTTAACACCGCACGAAACGTATTAAAATTTATTTGGACGAGTGTAAGTTCGACAGGTATTTTTATCGACGATCGTTCGTTTCATATTCCGCTCTAACGTATCGCTTATCTCGTTCGTTTGAACTAATTTCAGTTTTAGTTCACAGAGAAACGCAATCGGGCCCAATGAATGATTTTTGATTATAAAAAATATTTTTTAATCCAGTGATAACAATGATAACATAAAATTATTAGTGCCATCTATCGCAATTTATATAGGCTAATTACGTCACAGAAATAATACCGTGATATTAGAATGCCATCTATTAGAATATTTAAACATCAAAGCGTCTAATTATTATGAATTGAAACCTGTATACAATGAAAATAATAAGAGCTATGATTTAAAACTTCGTTTATTATTATATTATTGTTTTAATTTAAGATGGGGTACCGTATAGCCGTGTTTAAAACGCCATTTATTGGGCTACTGAACATATGAGATGATTATTCAATGTTTGAAACTATGAGTGTCGTCTCGCAAAGCGTAGTACGGCATTGAGCAATCTAATCTATACTAATATTATAAAGAGGTAAAGTTTGTGACGTTGTAGGAAGTAATCTCTGGATCTACTGTACCGATTTTGAAAATTCTTTTACCAATAGAAAGCCACCTTATTTGTGAGTGTCACAAGGCTATATATTAATCCGAAAAATGAAAAGACTTTTTCGTGGTAGTCGGATTTGTAAAGTAAGTCGGAGAACAAGCGGTCGAACGAAAACGTTTCTAACTACTAACGACTAACGTTTCTAACTAACGCTGCCTAAACAATAAGAGATATATGATCAGGTTCTAGAGAAAAGTTGTAGAGCTTGATAATGCCTACAGAAAAATTAACGACAGAATATGCCTAACTTTTATATTTAAGTCACAAAAAGTATATTTTTTAATTAATCTTAAGCATATAATTTCCCTTTTACTGCAAAAATAGTTAAAGAGTTAATACACTCACAAATAAGACGCTTACAACAAGACACTCACAAATAAGTAAATTTATCGTCTCAAGTTTTTAAAACAGAAGACTTTTCTCTTTTACTGCATATAATTTCCCTTTTACTGTAGAGATAATACGCTCACAAATAAGACACTCACAAGAAGACACTCACAAATAACGGTATTATAGTCAAATTGGCATGCAAATACATACATACCTACATATGCAGTAAAAATATAACCCTTCTTTTGGCAGTCAGGAAATAAATCATAGCACTCAGTACTAACCGAACCACACTCATGATTTAATCACAGGTAAAAAGTTTTACCGCCCAACGAAGTGGGCACGGGTCAGCTAGTATCCTATATAATCAATGCTAAAAGTTAAAAGAGTTAACATTTTGTTTTTTTTAAGTTTTGTGAAAGTAGACACCTACTTAGCAACAATAAATGTATATCCGGATTTTTCAAAAGATTCCGCCCACGTTTGAATAAAAGGGCTGTATTATAATAAGTATAATAGTAGGTATTACTGTTTACTGAGTTGACTGTCCGTGAGCGGTCGGGTAGTCAGCTGGTAATAAAATAAATCCGAATGCATGTTACGATGGTTCTCTTTATACGGACAATCATATTATTATTATGACAATTAAGCTCACTGGATATGGATATTTATCGATGTTCGAAATAACGGTTCTAGTCAATCGGCGTTCATTTTATATGAAGGAAATGGCGTTCAACTATCCATAAAAGGCGTCTTGTTACTCACGCCTTTTTACCGTATTCCTTTCAGTGTGGATTGTCCAAGTCATGGCACGAATCTCTTACGTACCGTCTCGCATGATTACCATAATAAATTGCTGTTTGAATATGATTATTAGTTGCTCCTATTTCAATGACAACTTTAAGAGGACAACTCTCTGGGGTTCATTATTATTATTAATATTATTAATTTATACTTATTTAATTATTCCAGTATATATTAAAAAAAATATTGCTTTTTTCTCCCAAAATAGGATAGTGGGTTGTGGCTCTTATAAAAACTGAGAACAGCTAAAACACATTCCTTACAGTGGATCTCATTAGGCTGCAGATAATTACTTTATATTATTCTATTTTATATTATTTATTTATCTTATTTATTTCTATTTATTTTCTTATTTTATATTATTTTTATTTTATATTGCGTCCTTACCTATGTAATTGCTGTTTTTTCCACGTTTGACCTGGAATTTCACATTCAATTCAAGGCCATGTTATAGTTTTTTAAGAATCATCTGATTATTTGTCTTTCCGCCGCTTGTTTTTATAAAAATATTTTCATTTGTGCAACCATTGTAAAATTGAAAATTTGCATTATTTTCAAATATTATCCTGTGACGGTGTTTTCTATTACAGTTTCTTGCATTCTGTGTATACAGTTACCGTAAATGTGTACTGATAAGAACTACAAACAACGATGGAGAAGCTCGTGATTAAATATTCGAGCCTGGTAAATCGCTCATAGCCACTGCTTCTGCATGACAACGTTTAACCACATATTTCACTGCAAATAGGTTCAAATTTGCAGGAGTTACGTTTGGAGACTCTTGATCACTCGCCATACTTGCCAGACCTTGCTCCAATAGACTTTTTTTTCTTTAGAATTTAGGTAACTTTTTACAAAGGAAAAAAAACAATTTTGAAGAGGTGAAAACGCCTTCAAAGCATTCATTTGTTCCTGTCCACGAGAGTTTTACAGCAGAGGAATTAAGAAGCTCCCGTTAAAATTACAAATCTGCTTAGATAATAGTGGTCAATATTTCTAATAATTAAATATATATTTTCACACAAAATTTGGCCTTAGATTTTCTTTATAGAACAAAAACTTTATAGGTAAGGACTGAATATTTTATATTATTCAATAATATAAAAAAGGCTCTGGGCTTCTGCAATTTTTTATTTAACAGTAAAAAAATAGGTACGCATTCTAATTTTCTCAAAAACTTGGTGAAATAATAAGTGATTAGTCGTTATATCAAAAATACTATCATATTTGTGGTAAAAAAGGTGAAACTTTAAATTCACAAAGTAAAATGGGAATTTAAAATTTGGCCAGAGTTTTGAGGTCCTTCAGAGTATAGAAGATTTGAGGTCCTTGCCCCGTACACCCTCATTTTTTGTAAATATTTTTTGTATATATATATATATATATATATATATATACATATATATATATATATATATATATATATATATATATATATATATATATATATATATATATATATATATATATATATATATATATATATATATATATATATATATATATATATATATATATATATATATATATATATATATATATATATATATATATATATATATATATATATATATATATATATATATATATATATATATATATATATATATATATATATATATATATATATATGTATATATATATATATATATATATATATATATATATATATATATATATATATATATATATATATATATATATATATATACATATATATATATATATATATATATATACATATATATATATATATATATATATATATATATATATATATATATATATATATATATATATATATATATATATATATATATATATATATATATATATATATATATATATATATATATATATATATATATATATATATATATATATATATATATATATATATATATATATATATATATATATATATATATATATCTCTCTATATATATATATATATATATATATATATATATATATATATATATATATATATATATATATATATATATATATATATATATATATATATATATATATATATATATATATATATATATATATATATATATATATATATATATATATATATATATATGTATACAAGTCGCTTGAATGTTCAAAACCTTACGGCATTTTAGTCCCAATACCTTCTAACCTTCGTGAATAGTAAACATTGTGCGTTGTTCCCTTATGTGCATTGTAAAAAAAAACATTTGGATGTCACCTGCTTTTACTATTGTCTACTGTCTTTTTTTTTCAAAATAAACTTACCTAAACTGTTCAATTAGGCACAAGCCCTTTTGTGTTTTCCGGCACCATTTTCCTTTTTTTGTATTATTTCAAACGGAGCCGCGAAAATTGACCTCGATAGTCGGACGTCGTCGCTTTTTTTTGTCGGCGGAGTTCGTTTGTTTTCATTTTGGGCGGTTGTCGTTGAAAAGGAAGGCCCGTTCGCTCGACTAACCTCATTCTCGCACGCGATTATGATCGCGGCAATTTCACCACGATTGCAAAGGAAGGCAAAATTGTCGCTTGGACGACGGACGGCAGAGGACGGCAAGGCCAGTCGCGGCAGACACGACCATCTCGAATTTTATTATTTTGCTGGTAACGATTTAAGGGCCGTCCACATATTACGTAATCATCGATTGGGAGGGGGGGGGGTTGGAGCTGAGGTTTACGCTTGATTACGTGGGGGAGGGGGGGGGGGAGTCCTCGGCTGTAATCAGAAGATCGCGGATTCGGGGGAATACCTCGGGCGGAACTGGGCGATTGGGGCACTATCTGCACTTGCGGAAAAAACGGAGAAAGCCCCAGCCGGCGAATAACTAGACAGGTCTAGAGACGTACGTGTCCTATGACAGCGGAGGGTAGTTGTCGACCTGACGTCTTCAACCATTGAACGATCCGTCGGCCACCCGATCCCGAGTGACCATGGCGGGCAATAGACTTCGCGATCCGGATTATATTCAAGCTGAATATTTACGGCCGCGCAAGCGATTTCGAACCCGTAACCGACTGGAGGATGGAGAAATCTGGCCAAATATGGTAGAATAAGAATAAGAATAAGAATTATTTATTTTCCAAAACCCGATCTGGGTACAGAAATTACATTATCTAGTAGTATTTCTACAAATAAAATTATATTTCAAATTACTCATAAATTTATAAAAAAGTCTATATAAAACTAATAATTGAAAAAAAACATAGAAATTCAAAAATTCAATAACAAAAACATAAAAACTAGAAAAATAAAAAACAACAGAAATAAAAAGAAAACACAGAGAATCAGCAATTCAATAACAAAAATATATAAAACTAGAAAAATAGAAAGCATCCAAAGAGTTCTACATAAAGTACATTTAATAAGGATCAAAATATCGTTCAACAATCAAGAAATAGAAAAATGTATCGACTCTCCAAAAAACAAAAAATCAAGTGGTCTCGATGACATACCTGTTAGTGTAATTAAAATCCATAAACGTGTACTGGCACCCTGTCTAACATATCTTTACAATTTAAGCTTTTCAGAGGGAATATTTCCAGATTGTTACAAAGTAGCCAAGATTACACCGATATATAAAAAAGGGCAATCCCACGAGCGTAGAAAATTATCAACCCGTAGCCCTACTGAGCAATTTCTCAAAAATTTTGGAGAAGGTCATCGAAAAACGACTAAATGGTTTCCTTGAAAAATTTGGGGTCATTTCAGACAGTCAATATGGATTTCGGACAAAAAACTCTAGTAAGGGCTTGAGGTTAACCAGACGCTTTCACTTTCCAGTGCCTCGCGGTACGGCGTCGGCTTCTTACGGGCATGTTGGCGGAGCATATGGACTGTTTTCCCTAATCTGTGTAATCACCTCACAGCTGAATGAACGTTATAGATCTCGTTATAACAGCATGGGGCATGGGGTGTCGGGTTAGCCCATTACAGACGTCAGTTCCAAAGTGGGTTAGCTTGTTCACCCGTAGTAGTTGACAACTCTAAAGTTGAGGACTATTCAGCTGTTGATTAGCAACGAGCCGAGGACGAACTCAGCATTTGAACATCGACACCCCAAGTATTTCTGCTCTACTCTTTATTGTGAAATGTCGAAATGGGCGGGTTTATTGTCATATGACAATCTCTTACAACCAACCCTACTATCAAATGTTTATATGTACATATTATTATGTGAGCATGTAACAGGTGTGTAAAAGTGTGTCTTGTTATTGCATTTCATCGACAGAGTTGAAAATGCAATTTCGTTAATGTGAGCCCAATGGAAAATGGTGACCCAGCCGGGAATCGAACCCGGGACCTTACAATGTAAGATCAGGCGACCTAACCACTACGCCACCGGGCCGTGTTAAGTAGACCCAAAGAGCTTATTTCTAAAAGAAGTATAATAGGAAGGTAATAAATCTCCGCAAGCACTAATCGTATGTGACGCTGCCCGGATTTTCAAATTATTTTCCTCCAAGATATCCTCAATATGATACATATTCCTACACGTTAAAATCGGAAAAGGCACGATAATGAATCACTGTTTTATGTATGACAAAGAACTATTAAAATTCGTTTAAATTTATGCTCCAGCTGTGTTTCCCTTTTACGAAAGGCACCATTGCACCTACGCGTAGGAGAAACTGGTCCACTTTAGGTCGTACGAAAGGGAATCGTAAAAAGTGTTGAATTTCGCTATGGGCCGTGGGCTACTCCTACGCACTCGTTCGTATCGGAAATGAGGCTTCATAAATAATAGCTTTTTTTTAAAAACACTTTTACTCTTTAGGAACTTTCTTCTATCCGCACGAAGTACACTACTATCCAAAAGTATTGCAAGATTAACCTTTTTTTTTTGAAGAAGCTCAAGGCTGAAAACTCGGTAGATTTACATCCTATTAAGGATTCATGGAGTATGATTACCAGAAAAATTATTTAATACCCCAAAATTATCCCGAAACAAATGGACAACTTTAGGAAAACATAATTAAAGTTTGGCACAATGAAATACCAAAATTGATTCCATGCATAAAAGAGTGGCTGCTATGATCGAATCCAGATACAGTCCATATTATATTAAACGCTTTTAGGTTAAATTGCACTCATTTTATATATATTTTCTGCTCAGAAAAACTTAGCTTTGTTTATTTAATTTTATTCCGGGATACCAAAATGTATGCCGATTTCTGATAACTTGTTTTTTTCAGCATGCTAGGTATATATAAGTACAGGGTGAGTTTACCGGCATCCTTTAAGGTGATAAATCATTACGAGCAACTAAGCAATTTTTAATAACTTTTATTAAGAAAAAAAAAGTAGTTTTTTTTAATTTGAAATTTCTTGAAAAACTTGACTGTTAAATAAAATTTTGACAAGCGTTTGAGTGCGCTGCGCCGTCTATTAATAGGTAAAATATCACGAATAAACAATATTAGCGATATTTTACCTACCTCTAGTAGCCCACCATGCTCAGCGCTTTTTATATCTACTATTTTTCAAACAGTAAAGCTTTAATTAACCATTTCTTATCAAAAGTTGTTTACGTGCTCGTACTGATTCACCCCCTTCTAAGATGCCGATTAATTAAAACTCACACTGTATAAAAAATAAATATATACATTTTTGTTCAACAACTTTCTCAAATCTTGTTTTTAAAATTATTTAACATATTGACTTAAAATCAGTTCTGGCCATATATACTTTTTTCTAGTAATGTAGGTGTTTGGTTTTAAATAATTTAATAAATTAAATGACTAATAAATGTTTATGTTTTCCTTTCCAGAGTCGAATGTCGTCGCGGGTAATCCGGTCCCTGGCGGGACGACCACTGACGTAGCGGATTGACATATTTATACAGCCTCCACGCGAACCAACGCGTCAGACCGAATCAGACTGTCGCACCGGACGAACGCGCGTGAAAAGAGGCGCTAATCGATACGAATTAAAAAAAAAACTAAATAATAAAAAAAACATATAAAAAAACGAACATTCACACCGAGTTTACTTACCGGAAAACGCGATTTGTGATTGAAAAAAGTGGTAGATTGGGATTTTGGACGAGTGCATTGTTTAGTGGCTGTGACAAAAGCTCCGCATAAATTACGGGACGAGACAGTACCGCCGCGAAGATTGCCAGCGATCGATCATGGAGGTTGAGGGTCAATGGACGCAGAGGTGGGCCGGAGCAGCTGAATACGGAAAGGTATGCCATGCTCCTCGAGACACATTAATAATTTATTGTTTCAAGAATACATAAAAAATATGTTCGTGCTTCTTGGAATATTCGACACGCTTTTTGTTGAATTTCAACCTACACGAAAGAATTGAATATAATTTGTATTGTCTCCGAATTGTTCAGTCAGTACCATCTGCGACATTCGAAGTCCACAGTGAAAAACAAGGAATGTCAAAAAAACTGTTTCTGAGATAATTATCGTAGGCAATGATTTTGTTTGTTTGTTTGTTTTTACTCTTTACAGTGGGCGGGTTTATTATCATACGAAAATCTCTTACAACCAACCATGCACGTGTTCGTGTAACAAAGTGTGTGTCTTGTTATTGCTGTCGATAGATATATTTGAAATGCAATTCCGTCAATTTTATCGCAACGGAAAATGATGATCCAGCCGGAAATCGAATCCGATTACAATATATTATCATGTAGTCCTAGTCCTAGTCCCGGCCTAAGAATGAATGATATTTTATCCTGAGTATTCTTCTCAGATATATCATGTAGTCCTAGTCCCGCATAAGAACAAATAAAATAATATTCTGAGAAGAATATAATATCATGTAGTCCTAGTTTCGGCCTAAGAAATTCAAGGTGAGCACTTGCTCACATGTGCCAAACCTGTGAGCTGGGGATAACTGGTAACATAAAGCAGAGGACCATCAAGTGTGACCAAGTATTGCTTAACGGGGGAAGACCCGGAAGACACAGCTATGATTAGAAGCTGGCCTTAACTTACATAAGAAGATGTCAACGCCTTTTATATGTGTCAAGTATTTCACTTATTTCCCTTATAAAGGATGCGAAAAAATACAATGCAATCTTATTGTAATAGATTACAATCATCTGCAGTTTAATAGACACGATGCAATCACGCATTTGTCCATTTGCTTAATTCAACGGTTTCCAACTTTTTTTAATTCTTGGTGATCATTTTATTTTTCTGTGTTTAGTTGTTATATGGGTTTTGGGTTTTTTACATTGAAAGATGTATGTGCACTCGCTTCAAAAAGCGCAAACGTTGCCTTAGATTTTGCTGTATGTGGAAGCCGCGTGCCATATAATGGTCAGTCCATAACATGGTCCGCTAACATGGTCAGTCCATATTATGATGAACTCAAATGGCTCCGACTTAATCAGGCCAAGGAACTGCATATAGCTCTTGTCTATGTTCCCAGGAAACAGCCCAGGGAGGTCTTGTTTATAAACTCCATTCACTCTTCTGACATCTTATTTGTATAGTTTCCAAAATATCTTGTCCTCTGATTTTTGCTACTGTTTTGTTCCTAATGGTTCCGTGCCGCTTGTGCCCGATAGCTAGGCGGTGCTCTTAGGTCGACCAACCCAACCTGCAGTTGTACCTATAACAGTTGGGATCAGACGAGAAGATCCGGGGGAACACCTCGGGCAGAACCGGGCGGTTTACCCTTCGGGCTGTGTCAATCTAACTTGCGCAATCCGGTGGAGTCTGGAAAAGTACTTTTTCTAAGCGGGACTAAGTGTCGAACTGACGTCATCAATCCTTGAAACGATTTGTTGATCACCCGATCCCGAGTGATATTGACAGGAAAAGGGTGCATCAGTTCTCGATAAATTCGAGCTGAATTACCGCTTAAGTTAGGTAGAGGCTGCGCAAACGACCTCAAGTCTGTCACCAGACTGGAGAAAGGAGAAATCCGTTCAAATGTGGTAGCAGGGGCGTGAGGTCGGACCGTTGTATTTACTTCCCAGTACATACATCGCGGTAAGGCGTTGGGCTCTCACGGGCCTGTTCGCGTAGTTAGACGGCGAACTGTGGTAGAAAGAATTATCTAATATCGTTATAACATCCTGGTGTAGTAGGTTCGCCCGTAGGTAACAGCTCTTAAGTGGTATCATAGTTAACAACTCTCAAGTGGGTCCTCAGTCCGCGCTCGATAGTCCACACTTTGTGTTTTTGGTGACGTCACAGCCTGGAGTTAGTGACAAAGCTGTCAGATCCTAGACTACATGAACAAAACCCGTCAGATACAAATTTGAATATCAGACCAGCTATATTCTATTTTCCGACACAGTAATATGCTTATTTAAATGCTTAATCATTTTTTAAAAATATATGCATTAGTAATTTTACTTTAAAAGAGACCTATCTGTATCTTGCTGTAAAAGAACATTGATCCTACTGTAAAATAGACCTATCTGTATTTGACGGAGTTCACACAATTAGCACACAAATCATCGACATAATTAGCCTAGTCTTCGAAAATAAAAGTATAATAAACTCGATCTGAATATGTAATGTAACAGTTTTATGCTGCAATATTGAGCAATCTGAATGAATCAAGCATTCATAACGGTTCTTTCTTTTTTACAGAAGCGCAAATAATATCGTCATCATCGCCGATCGCGCAACTCCAGCATCAAATTCGTTATCATTTGCCATTGTTAAGAGTCGAAATACAGCCGCCGCGTTTTTGATCTCTTCGATTATAATCATTATCCTCAATTTCGCGTAGCTTTCACATCAATTGCCCGTCTAACGACGCTTAATGACGCGAATCTGGCGGAACGGTTGCGATACGATTTTTTCCCATCGCCCACTCTCCTGTCTCTCCACTCTTCGTCCCACGCGAGATCATCTTCAGACTTTCTAATAAGTATCGCCGAATGTAATCAAGCGTTAATTGCTTTATTACCGTAGGCAAGGGCGGTGGGTGGCTTATGGCGCTCAATTTGTAAAACAATCGATTGAAGTTGCAATCGGACCCCTTATACGGTGTCGCCGGTGATTTGAATGATCGCCGCCATTAAACGGATTGAAAGCATGTGGAAACGTGATGAAAAACCACTTTCGCAACAGTAAATTGCAAGCTGTTCACAACGGCGACGAAAGCTGGCGTAGGAAGAGTAATGAAAAAATGCGCGGTGGGTCTAATAGCCTCACTAGTCAACAGCCATTTTGCATCTCGATTGCAACAATAATTTAAAGAATTATAAAACAAAGAATAAAGTTGTTCGTTAAAACAATGTTCGTTGAAACCAAATTCAATTTACTGAAGCTTCGCTACGTGCCCGTTGACGCATGTTTTCTCTATAAACATCCAGTGCTTAAAGATGATTGCGCATTCTGTGGGTCAGTCAGAGCGGGCTTCACATGATCCGGGCCTATTGTCGTTACGTCGCACGGTGGGTGAAACAGTACTTTGAGCGACTTAGGAACCAACTTTGTGTTTTCACTGCTTTCTGTATGGCGATGGATAGACCTTATTAACCTTAACAATAATTGACCTTTGTTATTTTTTCCTAAACTTTATACTTTAGGCAGAAAAAAATATTTTCACATTTTTGGTATGGGACGGATCAAAAAGAACTGAATGTCTGCTTTGTTCTGATAGATCCCTCCTCTAAACCTTTTTTCTTAATCATTGTCTTTCTACTGTACTTCTGCATATTGAACGTGTACACAAAAATGCCACCTTGCCAGATGAATGGATCTGAAAAATATAAAAAATACTTATTTCATACCATATATATTGTTTTATCTTAGTAAGTAAAACTACTTAACACAAAACATTTCATCAAAACTAACAAAAGTAGATTTTGAATGTAATACA
Organism: Micropterix aruncella; assembly: GCA_944548615.1. Classification (NCBI taxonomy): domain Eukaryota; kingdom Metazoa; phylum Arthropoda; class Insecta; order Lepidoptera; family Micropterigidae; genus Micropterix; species Micropterix aruncella. The sequence goes on from OX155954.1 coordinate 2,758,111, forward strand.
TAACTAAAAAAATCCCTTATTTACTAATGTTATCTGGATTAAATATTTTGTTACGATGTGATTCGTTATTAATCTATGAATTGCAATTATTATTGCAAGGAGTTATTTATAGGTAAAGGAGTAATTTTCGGAATGTACTCTATTAGACCTTTCATTTAACACTAACACGTATATTTATGTTAATTTATTGAAATTTGGACATTTGGACATTTTGGCAAATACTTACTTGATATTTGGACAGTTCAGGTAACCTATAATACTCGGGATGACCTAACGATTCTAACAATACCACACACTTCTGAATCGGTTTAAGCGTTTAGAAGTTATGATGGAATATACAAACGGAAAACATGCGTAAATTAACCGTGAACTCATTACACTCCTTTTTTATTGGCAGTCGTGTAATAAATTGACCCATTTACAAAACCGACGCAGAAAAAGTTTAAATTTCTTCACTAGTGCAATAAGGCGAAGGACTGTATTTTGAGCATATTATTATTTGCTCGTTTCGACACAGTTTCCTCTACGACTTCCTCGTGCGAGATCAGGTTTCGGTGTTAAAAATAGTCGTGGCTTTTAAAATTCACTTTCGTTTCGCGTCGTACGTGCCTGCTTTTGAAATTAGCGCTTACGTTTTTCTTCCGTATACCCATAAATATTTAATGAGCGCTTGGATGGACACTCGACAGAAGGTTGACTGTTTACGCGTTTTGAAAATTTAAGACCGCGAATACATACAACATTCTGCGATGAATAATTCTAAACGATCTCTTCTGAACTACATGACATATATTAGTACAAACCCTTGGCATATTATTAGACAGTGCGTGCATTTCAATAATGATTTCCTTTCCAATGTCCGTACACTTTTAAATAATGTTTTATTTTTAGTGTTTATGGTTATTTATTGAATTATCTTGTGATGTATGTAGATAATTTGCTTGTTTGTACTCTTTATTGTGAAATTTCACAATGGGTGGGTTTATTGTCAAATGACAATCTATTACAACCAACCGTAATATGAGGCGTTTATTTGTAAATGTACGCGTATCTTGTTTTTGATTTCGAACAACAGAATTAAAAATGCAATTCCTTTAATTTTATCCCAACGGAAAATGGTGACCCAGCCGGGAATCGAACCTGAGACTATACAATGTAAGATCAGGCGATCTAACTAATATGCCACCGGGCCGTGCAAACACATAATAAACACATTTACGCATTGTATTTATAAGAGACGGATACAAAATAACAAAATCATTTAATAAAATAACAAAATGTTTGACTTTTCGTCAGAACTACATTGAGTCTTCATGGGGAGAATGTTGGAGGTAAGATTGTTTCTCATCACATTCAATAAGAATAAAGAATAAAGATAGTCAAGACAACTGTAAAAATTCGATATTGTCAAAATCCTTCATGCTATAAATTGAGTTTTGAAATAAAATACACTGTACCTTTTTTTAACAGCGAACTTTCAATACCGAAACATAATTTTTCAAAAATAACTTTTCTGGTGTTGAAATTGACACATCGCATGTTTATGAAATTAGTTTCTTGGAACGCTAATTTTTCATAAATGTAGGTAGGTATATCTGGTATTTAAAAAAATATTTTTAAGTAAACAAATGGTATTTATAACTCCAATATATTAGAAACATATTGGGAATGAAAAAACGTGACGGACTGCTTGAAAAGTCAATATTAGGAAAAACTTCGTCAAAATATTCCATACATATTTTTGAGTAAACAAATGACATATTTTATAACTTCAATATATTAGGATCGCGTTGGGAATGAAAAAACGTGATCGACCGCCTTAAGTTTCTTGAATAGTCAATATAAGCAAATGCTTATGCTTGACGGTCAAGATTAGACATTGTTTGTCCGGAAATTCGGGTCGGTTGATGTGAGGACATCCCCATATGCAAGGTGTGAATATTATTTTTTGTCAACGCATTTTCCCTATCTCTTGTATTTTGATATGATGCAAATAACAATAAATAGGAGAAATGTATGTCCTTTTTGGGACTTTCTCTGAATTTTGAAGTATTTTTGAGCATCTAAATCTTACGGACATCTTACTTTCAACTTAGGAAAAATGAAGTGGAAAAGATAAAAAGTTATATTTTAAATGAACTTCTGTATATTATTATTGTCCAACATTTTATATTATTTATTTATTTATTGGTCCTACAAACGTCATCTTCCGACATTTTATATTTATTTAAATTCAATGATCGTGCTATTTCAATATTTTAATTATAATTACCTATGTTTATTTTTGTTTCAATTACATGTTTTATTTTTATTACATTTTTCTGTTTTATTTTGATTCTATATGTGTGCACTAGATAAATCATCACCATACATGGAGTGTATCTTAGTACTGGCTACGGCATAGTTAGGCAGACTCTCCAATGTATGCAATGTATAGAAAATGTAAGGAAAATTTAAAATATTAAATTGTTAGTATTCTTATTATCTTGACCAGCACCGGAAGACAGATACCAAGAAAGAGCTCTCGGGAGAAAGGATTCGAAATGAAACTATTCCTCCGAAACGGAGCAAAGGGTATAACAGTGATATTATTGCTCTTGTAAACGCTGACTGTTGACATGGAACTATATGATCGCTTGTCCGCCTACGATATCTCAAGCCATCATCGATCGGTATGGTCGCCGCTTCGGGCGGGTTCGCTCGCCTTCGGGTTTTATCAATGCGCCCACACATCAATAGCTCGCGTCATCTTAACTGCAGATACCTACTCATAAATTAAAGATATAATAATATGTATTACAAAACCACAAATAAAAATATGATAAAGCCCCAAACGTCAACTGTCAAAATCCATAGAAATCAAATTCCCGAATAGAGTTCAGCGGTTGTGCCGACTCGACTTCAAAGCCCCGGAAGCGTCAAAATGGCGGCTTCCTGCGCGATGTTATTTAGAGGTTATTATTATCCAGCTTCAACACAATGCGCGCTTGTTCGCCGCAATTAAAAGATTAACGAAAGCGAAAATCCTCTCATGATATAGTTTGCGAAATAAACGCGTTGCGGCGGCGTTTAGTTATTATCCACTTCCATACGATGGATGTGTAACTGCTTGCATACCACAGTAATCAATTGAAAATAATTTCTTTTTCATTCAATCCGACATTTGAAGGGTTACGGGGAATAACGATCAATGTTTTTTTTAATGTGATAATAGTGCCATCTTATTAATGGTTCCCAAACTAATTAAAGCATGAATCGATTTTTGAATGATTGAATATAGTATTAAGGGAGGAGGAAAGAGTTACGCGAAAGAATGATCAAGGTCCTCGCGATGACGGTGGACCTTGATCATCCTTTCCTGTAGGGTCCAGAGGCGGAATACCTCGATGACCCTCCCGTTGACGCTGAGGAGGAACTGTGATGTGAAATACTGATCAAGGCCAATGACTATTCCACGTTTTCGCTTTTTTCTGAGGTATAATTAAAGTAAAATGTATTTTTTATAGAAACTCAAGTATTTATTATTAAATTATTCTTATATTATAATTTCGGCCTTGTCCTGAGGTGTAATTTGAGTAAAATGTATTTTTTTTACAAACTCAAATATATTTTTGGTTTACAGACAAAATATATTTTTTCTTGCTAAAACAGAAATTTTTAAAAATGGAATTACCAAAAATTGGAAAAGTTGACATTGATCATTATTTCACATAGGTCTTCATTCATTTTAGACTAGATACTAGTATATACCTATATTAAATTAATATATTATAAATATTATTTCTGTATTTATTATTAGGGATGCGTTCTTTTTATAATGCGCAACTACAAAAGCGCATAGGTACGTTTTAAATAGATTTTACTCAAGCGATTTGTTCTCTGGTTGTTTTCAAAATGACTGATTCAATTTAAGGCCGCATTGAAACGACAGCATTCGCAGAAACTGCATTTGAATGAATTTAGTTCTAATGTCCTAAATTTATTATTATTTTATGTATTTCAAACATAACGTAAAATGTGGAAATACATAAAATGATCATACCACGTAATTGCGCGAAGTAAACGACGACCCACATTTACATGACCATGACCAGCGCATAGGTACCTAACTAGACCGAATATAGGCTGTATCTGGGCTTACGAGATATTGTCTGACTTGGGTGAAGAGCATAACTGACGTAGGTACACATATACATACATAGATACATACATAAATAAATATAATGATTTAATATTATAGTATTCCTCATATATTTTATATTAGACTAGCTGGCCCGTGCCCACTTCGTTGGGCGGTAAAACTTTGTACTTGTGATGAAATTATGAGTGTGGTTGGGTTAGTACTGAGTGCTATGATTTATTTCCTAACTGCCAAAAGATGGGTTATATTTATACTGCATATGTATGAATGTTTTTGCATGCCAATTGGACTATATTACCGTTATTTGTGAATGTCTTCTTGTGAGTGTCTTATTTGTGAGTGTCTTATATCTTCAACCATTTATGCAGTAAAAGGGAAATTATATGCAGCATATATGCAGGAAATTATATGCAGTAAATTATATGCGGTAGACTGACAACCGCGATAGTCTTCGATTTTATATTATAGGAAACGTATTCGTTCAACCGCTTACTCTCCGACTTACTTTGCAAATCCGACTACCGCGAAAAAGGTTTTCCATTTTCGGATTAATATATAGCCTATGGCACTCACAAGTAACGTGGCTTTCTATTGGTAAAAGAATTTTTTAAATCGGTTAAGTAGATCCAGAGATTACTTCCTACAACATCACAAACTTTACCTCTTTATTAGTATAGAATATATTAAATTATATTTATTATATTATATCATATTACATAGTACGCATAATAGAATTAAATTCAGTTCAATTCTGATGCCATTTTAGACTAAAAGAAGTCGCAAAATTTCACTTTGTATAAATAAAATTTTTGTATAGAAATTTAGATAAAACGCGTTTTTCCAGTGTTAAAATTGTCAATGGAACCAGCCTTTTTACCTACCTGGCCCGTTATCTGATTTTAAGAGGAAGCCTGGTTTAGAAAGCAAAAAAAACATGTTGTTCATGTTTTTTTTAACATAAAGTTGAAATCTGATCATGACTCTTTTATATCAGTTTGATTAACATTTGAAAAATAGTTTTTTTTTTGCAGTAGTAAAAAAAAATATTTTTGCGGTATTGAATTGCAAAAGTTTCTACCGCTGCAGAAATTACGGTATCTGTTTGCGCCGGCAATGGCGAGCGTAATTTTGCATGGAACAAAAAGAGGAAATTAAGGTACTAATTTTTACATGTGTATATTCTAGATGAACTAAAAAAAAACAAAAACCTATTATTGTTATCTGTTTTCAAGGATTTAAAAAAATTTCATCGATTTTCGGCCCAAAATTTTGTGTTTAACTAGTTAAAAAAAGATATTAAAACATATTTTTTTTTTTAGTATATATAGAAGGGAATTTAATATTAAATTAATCACCAGCGCAGAACAGAAAAATATGGTTTGGAGAAAAACGCGTTTAAAGTTTTCTCTTAACGAGCAGCAGCATTTTACTCTTAAAGCAATCTGCAACTATCAGCGATTTCAGAGGTAATAGTTTCATGAATAGATTTCAACTTTTAGTGAAGGAAAAAAAAACATGAAAAAAATGTTTTTTTGGCCGTCTAAACCAGGCCGCGTTGGAACGACAGCATTCGCAGAAACTCCCTCTGAATAGGTTAAGTTCTATCGTAAAGCGATTCTCTCGATTCTCTTACTCGAGCCAGATTGTACAATGTGAAAACTCTTTCCAGACTCAGTTGCGAACACTTTCCGCGCGTACGTGACGACAAACTGCTATTCAACGTCACCGTTAATCTCAACTAATTGCTCCAGAGGCGGTAGTCAGTGTTACTGTTACGGCAGCCTTAATGCGATTTATTATACTAATAGCTTCAATGGTGTCACTCTTCCGCGTGCAGTTACGATGCACTCGCCTACTTAAAATCCGTTTACTCTCTTGTATGTTTGAGAGCCTGGCCTAACTCCAATTAGATTCTGAAATACATTCGAGAGCAATGAATCCGGGCCACCAACATAGACTTTAATATCTTGGAAAATAAGAAAGTAAGATTATTCAAATATATAGCGTTTTATAGACAATTTTATACTACTGGAATAAAACCAATAAAACTTCTTTGTTGCAGTAAGTGATGCCATCAAAAAGGCTAAAATAAAAATAAATATATTTTTGAAAATCGAACTGCGAACTCACTGCATTTGTTTTTACTTTTGTTTCTCTTTGGTTGCGTCACCCCAAGACTTTCCCGGAAATTAGACTAAACACGCATATACGGTATATAATAATAGCAAATGAATTTTTGAATCATAGCTCTTATTATTTTATTATTATTACAAAAAAGGAGTGTGATGAGTTCAGGTTTCATCTATGTATGTATGTTTTCCGTTTCTTTTTCCATGATAACTTCTAAACGCTTGAGCCGATTTGGAAGTGTGCGGCATTGTTAGAATCGTTATGTCATCCCGAGTGGCATAACGTACCTTAACTGACCAAATATCAAGTAAGTAGTTGTCTAAATGTCCAAATGTCAATAAATTAACATAAATATATCGTGTTTGGTGTCAAATGAAAGGTTTGATCGAGCATATTCTGGAAATATACATTTATATATATAATAATAATAATAAAAGCCTTTATTCGCTGACCGTAATGTACAATTTTGCCTTATGTGATAAAACAATATATTATTTTATTAATTTTTAATGTATTTTTTAAATAAGGTATCATATTCTTCAGCAGCCAGTTTTTTGGTCAGGTTGTCCTTCAACATAGGCCTCCCCCATTTTCTTCCATTCATCTCTATCCCAAGCTAACCTTCTCCATCCTTTCGGTAAGTCATCTTCCCATCTTTTAATTTGACGTCTTTTTTGTCTTTTCCCATTTCTAGGATACCATTCCATTACGTCCTTCGTCCATTTTTCTTTGTTGGTTCTCATGATGTGACCAGTCCAGTTCCATTTTAGTTTTCTAATTTTGTTTAAAACATCGTTCACCTTTGTTGTTTTCCTTATTTTTGAGGTCGTCCACCTGTCCTGTAGCCTTATGTTTAGCATGCTTCGCTCCATGTTTCGTTGGCATACTATAAGTTTTTGGTTGTTTTTGTTCGTGGCAGGCCAAGTATGACACCCGTAAGTAAGAAGTATGGGAGAATGCATGTATTATAAAGTTTACTTTTTATTGACATTGGTATCGTTTAATCTTTAACTATCTCTTTTAGTGACCAGTACCGTTTCCAAGTGTTGCTTATTCTTCTATCGATTTCTTTTGAGTATTGGTCTTTTATTGATATTATCTGTCCAAAATATATATATTCATCTACATATTCCATAATCTCTTGTCCTATTTGTATGTCTTCCTTTAATGCATTCGTCATTACTTTGGTCTTCGTTGGATTCATGGATAGACCTGCTTTTCTGCTTTCGTGATCTAGTTGTTGTAACATAGTTTGTAATATGTCTGGTCTCTGTGGTTTATCTATATAGAGAAACCACAAATCTTTAATATAAAACTGTAATTAAAATAATTAGAAATACAATACTTTACATTCTGCAACGGCAGTCGTGTCTTTTATTCTTTTTAATATGTTTACTTGTTAATTACACACTTTAATGTTCAGACAGGCTTATTAGTTTATCTAGATAGAATGCCATCTACTGATGACATTATATCTCTTCGTATTATTATTCATTATAATGGTATCATTTCTGTTATGTTATCACCCCCTGTAAAAAAAAAATATGGTATCTACTAGTAATTAAATGATATTATTGTTATCATTGGTTAAATAATTGCGTTTTTATAATCAATCAGTCCTTTATAAAAAACATTATCAATCTTTCAAACATATTAAACTAATTGTTAAACTATTATTACTAAATTGCCGTTTTGTTTGGTTTGGCAGTCAATGCTATCAGCGCCACCTGCATTTCGCCGTCTCGGAACGGTTGCCAAATCTAATGGAGTTGCGCAATCTAATACCATATATAATCAATGTTGCTTTTCCGTGTAGTTTTTCAAAGGTATCCAAGAGAAATTTAAGTAATTCGGAAGTTATTCTCGAATCGATGGATAATCCGCTTGCTCTCATCGGATCGCGGATCACAAAACGTTCGCCATTGTTCGACAGAGCCGATCGTGCAACCGACTGTTGTTTTTGTAACTATCGTCACTTCCAAACGTCCGCGTTTATTCTACTTTCACTGAAAGTTATAAATTTCTGCGTTTTGCTTGAACTGCTCTGCTTTAGTATAACAAAGTCGATTAGATCTGTACATATTTCTAACGGTCCCGTGCAGCTTGGGCCATATGACCTGCTCGTTACCTTGGGTTGGCTCAATTCACGGTTTAACTCCCATACAGTAGCCTCCTTGAAGAGAGTCTAACGTGCAAAGGACTTTGTGATCCTTGGTCACGGCTGTGACGTGGACAGGTGGGATCCGATCCTCTGGGGGAAGACCTCAGGCTTAAGCATCGTGCGCCGATAGCCAATTGCCTGTGCATTCCGGCGAATAAACGGTGGGGGGGGGGGGAGGTTAAATTATCAGACAGACGCTGGGTGGTTGTTGACCTGATATCAGCTACTCTTGAAACGACCGTTGGCCACCCGATCCCCTGTGAAGTTGTCGGGCGCTACGGTCCGCGATAAATTCGAACTGAATTACCGCTAGCATCAGGTAGAGGCAGCGCAGGCGACTACGAACCTGTGACCAGAATGGAGTACAGAGAAATCTGGCCAAATCTGATAGGTCGACCCGCTGGGTTCACGTCTCAGTGCCTTGCTGTAAGGCGTCGGACTCTCACGGGCATGTTGACGTAGTTGGACGGTGGACTGTGTTGTCCTTAAGTCCATACGTTCACAAGTTAGTGCGATTGAAACAATGATCTAATATCGTTATAACTTTCTGGGGTGGCGGGTTCGCCCGTGGTAGCTGACAACTCTAAAGTGTACATATTTCTTTTATTATTTTCAGTTTGTCGGCTTGGGAGGCGTACAGCGAACAGCCAGAGCGCTCGAAGTCCTCGACGCCCGAGGACCTGGAGCACGCTTGAGAGTAGTCAGGACTGCCTTTCGTTCACAAGAGACCACGTCAACACGATTTCCGCAGAGATTAGATTCCGTTAATCTTCAACAGGTATGTTTATTCAGTGACTTCTCATAAAAAGGAAGAAAAAATCGGTTGTGCACCCCAAGATTTTCTTGGCGAGTAGCCAAGGACTGATTTTATCTGATTATTAACCCATCGGATGCCAACAGTGCATATAGGCACTTTGCGTCGTTAAATATATAATATTTAAATATATAATAATTATTATTTATTATATATTTATAATTATTTATTAAAACTGCACTACGTTGGGTTTTCGTGGCCAAACAAAATAAATCTTTTATTATTACGCACACGAAACCCACTAGACAACTCCTCAGTAATAATTTGAATGTACCTAGGATGAAGACGACTTTCGGAGAGCGACACTACTCTTTCATAGCTACAAGACTTTATAATAAATTAAGCAGTGACATAAAAACCAGCCCCAATTGTCATTTGTTTAAAAGCAAAATAAATAAATGGCTCTTGCAAGAAGAGCGTTTATCTATCCATGCCATGATAGATGTAGTAGAATAAGTTGAAGTTGACTTAACATATATTGTGTTTATATGTATGTATGTAGAATAGAATAGAATAACTTTATTGTGCTATAAAAACATAACCTAATGAATATTACGCTGGTTTTATAAAAAAGACAATTTATGCACAAATGGCGGACTTATCGCTATAGCGATATCTTACAGTCAACCATTGTATGTGTGTATATGTGTATTCTAATGTGTTTAGTATTTCTATTTCCTATATAATATTGTAATTTTTATTATTATTATTATATATATATATATATATATATATATATATATATATATATATATATATATATATATATATATATATATATATATATATATATATATATATATATATATATATATATATATATATATATATATATATATATATATATATATATATATATATATATATATATATATATTGAAATATTTGATAGTTTTGTGTATATATTCTTTTTAGAATTGATCAATAAGATGATTATAAAGTAAATAATTATAAAAGCCACTTACATCGTGACGAAGGATTCCCTTGATCGGATTCGGGAATGCTTTAGGTGTTAACGAGAATGATGAATGCCTCTCACTTGCGGAAAGAGGAGTAGGTTTTACGCAAGTGAGAGGCATTCATCATTCATCATTACAATATATTTTACGCAAAATACGAAAAACCTACTCCTCTTTCCGCAAGTGAGAGGCATTCATCATTCTCGTTAACACCTAAAGCATTCCCGAATCCGATCAAGGGAATCCTTCGTCACGATGTAAGTGGCTTTTATAATTATTTACTTTATATATATATATATATATATATATATATATATATATATATATATATATATATATATATATATATATATATATATATATACATATATATATATATATATATATATATATATATATATATATATATATATATATATATATATATATATATATATATATATATATATATATATATATATATATATATATATATATATATATATATATATATATATATATATATATATATATATATATATATATATATATATATATATATATATATATATATATATATATATACATTTATATTTATTATTATTATATATATTTTTTAATTTTATTATTATTATTGTGTTTGGTTTGTTCATCAACCCTCGTTTTAAATGAAAAATATAACTTGCTTGCCCTGGAACGGGTATATCCCAGTTGGGCAGCATTAGCCAGTGAATATAAGAGGAAAGTTTTTGCCATTTGTTTTATTATTATACTTACTGTAAATGGTTAATTTGATAATTCCAATAAAATAAATAAATAAAAATAATAAACACGACTAACAAGATAAATTGCTAGGTAACAAGAGGGAGATCATGAAAAAACGATATTGTCGGTATTTATTTACAAAATTTACCAAAAAGTTGGGGTGCAGTTGTTTGCGAGAGAAGGCTGGCTTTCGAGTGGCTAATTTCAAAAATAAAATCGATGAACGCCCTCTCTCGGCCCTGCGGACGAGATCCTGGTTGTGTTCCGTTCCAACTGTTGGCCCTTAGCCGAGAAACGAACATCGCCGCCCTAGCCGTTAATATTGGGTGTATGGTGGAATTTAAATATAATTAGTGTAGTTTGTAAATAAGATATTCCAACCGAAATTGCACAATGTGATTTCAACCCAACAAGGCATCTGAGTACCAAGTTTTAAGTCCCTAAGTCCAATATTTCGAGATTGATGTATCCTCCTGGGTTAAAGACACCCTTTTTTGTTTTTTTTTTAATTTTTAGTACTCACAAATAATGACTTATTATGAAAAAAATAGTTTAAAAAAGTATGCATAAAAATCTGGTTTTTCATATTTCGGTGCTTTTTGGTATTTCCCCTATTTTAAACGTAGACCTCAGAATTTTTTTTTTCTTACGTACTATGTATAGTACAAATGTACCCAGGAGGATATGACTAGTGCGCCCCCTGGTAGACCTATTTCAACCACAATCTTTTCAACTCTTGCCATGACCAAACAACGCCTGCATGCCAAATTTCAGCTCAATCGGATTAAGTGTTTGGGCGCTATCGTGAAGGAATATATACAGACAGTCAGATAAACACAGAAGTGCGTTCACTATACTTTACTTTCTCTTCGGGTGGTTGGCCGGGAATGTAAAATTTCGCCGTATCTTTAATATTTTTTTTTTGTAATTTCAGATAACGGACTTGGGAAGCAATAACGCACTACGATCGCCATCACTCCTATCAAAATCTACAAAGCGCCACGATCGACCTGTAAGCATAAGCGAACTCGAATCTTCCAGCAGCGTCGACGAGGTGCCCTACAAAGTAACCGAACCAGACGACGACAAAGAATCAGTAACGAACGACGTCACTGCAAACTGGAACAACAAACAAAACACTTCAGACTGGAGGCACTCCTCAATATTCAAAAATTCCTTACAATCAATCGGGGAACAGTCGATCAACTCCAGCATAAGCTCAGAACTAGACGGGAAGGGGATATTTTCAGATATAGATAACTTTATAATCAAACCTAGTCTCCTGCGCCTACCGTCTATGAACGCGGAACAGTCCCTCAAGGAAATCAGAGGCAAAATCAGAGAACTCTCACTCGGAACGTCCTCTTCAAATGAAGACTCCGAATCGCCAAAGGAAGAATCTTCTAAAGTGCGCTCGTTTATACATAAAATGGAAGGAAAAGCTATCACGAACGGAACTCATAGTTTAGAAAAAAGATTATCGAACCCGCGGCGCAATGATGACGATTGGTACTTAAGGAGGAAATCGTACGGTTTCGAAAATATGGCCAGTCCTCAAATTGAAAATCCTACGACGATAAACATTCAGAAAGACAGCTTAGAGTCCTCCACTGATAGTGGTATAAGCCGTTCGATTGAAATCACAGAGACACCAGTGGACAGCTATTACAATAGAACTAATCATAAACAAAAATCTCCCACCGAAGACGAAGACTACAATTCCTTTCAAGATTGGCTAACAACGCATAAAAAAACACCGAATTTCGTTTTCGAGAAAATCTTAAAAGTTTCAGACGATTCAGACGACGCACTAAAGCGCCATTCTATCGCTATAGACAACTTCGACAGAAGTCTAAGTTTGAAGTCGGTGCTCGAGCCTAGAAAGACTTCTTTTAAACCTCCGAAAAATTCGTTCAATTACTTGACGAATGGAGTACAAAACGGGGACGAGGCGAACGAAAGACGCAACAAAAAAGTTGGATTTTGCAAAACGGAACTACACATTGCTACAGAATCAGGACAAGTTGATATTGTGGAGACCGACGACAAACCGCCCCCGTCGAACAACTTCAGAAGAAGGCGACGAAATGGGCCATTTATCACAGAAAATTCGGATGAACTCCTAGTGTTAACCTTTGGAACTCCAGACCTATTAACTCTAGAATCGGACTTCAAGGATTGCGACTTAAAAATCAATTACGCCACAGAAACCGAAGTCGTGAAGTCGTCCTCCAATGTGGTGTCACCGGATTGGATTCCGAACGAAAATGACAGTCAACCGAAAGGAATCCTTAAAAACAAACCGATTAAACCAAAACCGTACCACTTGGGCGCCGACAGGGAATTAGGAAACGGCGGCTTTGAAACTAACCACGAACAAAACTTGTGGGGGATTAAATTGAAGCCAGTCGATCGATCGCCAGTTTCGAAACATTGGAAAACAACTTTCGAGCACGAGAAAAAGTTTGACGATTCGCGAGAAGCTGATTTGTATTTAGAAGACTCGAGAGAATGCGATGAAATTGAAGATAGTTTGCCCACTCTGTCTTCGTGTGCTGTTGTCGCTAGGATCCAAAATGTTCAAAAACAGAACTACGTTGAATCTACTGCCTCCGTAGACACAGGTAGTATTTCCTTTCGATTTACGTATCTTAAATAAATAATTAATGTGATTTTTGACTGAAGTATAATAAAATAAGTTATTATTATTTTTATTTATTTGACTTTTTATTCATTCACAGGCATGCGAATGAAATCGAATGAATCCGTTTTAAATGAAATCAATAAAATAGAAGAGAATAAAATAATTGTTCCTATTAAGACTGCAACTACTTTCAATAATAAATCACCGAAAATGTCTCCAGTTCCAACTAAAAAACTACCCGTCCGAAAAACGCCAGAGCGGAAAGAATCGACCCCTCCGGTTGATAAGACGAAAAAAGTTCATAAAGGCAAATCCACATCAAGCGACGTTTATTTGCCGTCTATGAACCCGTCTTTATATAAATCAGCCACACGAAAATTGAGAGAACATGAGTTGACTTATTTCGGCGTGAAAAAATCGACTCAAAATGAGCGCCGAAGGAAATCCCCGGAAAATAAACCGGATCTAATAAAAACGCACTCACCCGCTAGAGATAGACAAACTATGTACGAGAGTCGCAAACATAGCCGGCGTTCAAGATCAGACGACGAAGCGCCACTGTACGAGAATTTATTGAGGAATTCGTCACCCCCTATACCGATACCGGCACCGAGAACCATTAAAAATATTTCTGATAACTTCGGTCTAAACTCGACCAGTAAAGTTTTGGAAATTTTGAACGGATACGAAGACGCACGACGATCTTCCGATGATGACAACGAAAATAGATATAAAAAGCATTACAATAAAGAGCTTGATACGATCAGCGAGCTTAGTAAATCTAGCGACAGAAATCGAGCGTCCAAAGTTACGAAAGAGAAACATTCTTCGAAGTCTCTCGAGCGAGAAAGTGCGAAACCGCGGTCGCGCAGATTGTACAAAATCAGCAGCAGAGAAAATCTGCTGCAGTCTCGCAGCTCTTCAGAAGACGCTCCGCAGAGGCCGGTGATTCGAAAGAAAACTACCAAACGCGGTAAAACCGTACAAACTACCGCCACCGAAGCCACTAGAGATTCTTCCCCGGCTACTATCGCGCACGCGTTGATCTCCAAACTGAATAGCTTAGACAAACACGCAAAGAATAGGTAAATAAAATTTGTCAATATTAAAGTAGATAATTGTGGTAGACACATAATATTTTAATTTATTTTATTGTAGGTGTCAAAGTGTACAAAATGGGGTCCAAATGCCAGACGCAAGCAGAAAAACTCAAGAGTCGGATAAAATTTACGGTTTGACCAAAACGAAAACTAATCACTATCAGTTACTCGACCGAATCAAAGAGATGGACGATTATGGTGCAACTGCTAAAAATGACCCTAGAAAAAATACTAAAATGAAACCGAACGATAATTCAACGCAGTCAAGGATCAAGATTGCTGCTCCTGGCTATTTCACCGACTCTCTCAATATTAGAAAAACAGACGTTGATGCAACAAAACAGAAACACAACATAAAAGATCTCAGTAAGAAGAAAGAAGTAGTCACGAAAAAGGTCGAGCAGAAAGAAACGAAAAGAACAGAGAAAACTAGCAGAGTTAAATTATCAGGTGTGTAATTTTATTGCGTTTGAAAATATAATAAATAAAACCATCAATTCACTCTTTATTTATTTTGATTTTCAGGAATATTCGATTCGAAAAAAGATACGCACAGTCGGAGTAAAAAATCCTCACCCGAGTATGTACCGGCTTTATGTAGTACGCTTTAATATACCCATACTAATATTTTATCCCCATTTGTAAAAATAAATATCAGTATCTATTATCTTTTTCTTTTGTAGGCTCATCAGGAAAAAAATCAGCAGTCGACGATAATTAATCTGAAAATGGATAAATCGACGCGCCTGCGATGAAATTAATTAATATAATTTAATAATTGAACACTACCAAGTCATCTCTTTAGTTTATAGTGCCTACAGTTAATTATATCGATGTTCATATTTATTTGCATACTAATTTACACTACTGACTGTACTAATTAAAACCTTAAAACCTAATAAAATAACTAAACTCTTAAACTCCTGAAGGTAAAGACGCTATTATTTTCGATGAGAATTATTTGTTCCTAGATTATTTTTAATTCATCTCTACGACCAACGTTCCTTTAATAAAATATATTTAATCAAGCAAAAATGTGTTTTCATTTGAAATTACAATTTTATTCACGTAAAGAACAAAGGGAAGGGGTTCGACATTGGTATTCCCGACATTTTTCACAATGGAAGTCATTCATAAAATTTAGAAATTCTCGCGATTCTGTGATCAATCCCGCTGTGGTGAAAGCTATTTTCGTTTGACTGACAGCTACATTCAATGGTTTTTTATGGCAGTCTATGATTCCCCAAGGCGTAGAGATTTTTCTGTTTATCAAAAATTTCGGAAGGCTAGTTTTCGTCTGGATAATCTTCGATTGCTCATATTCTTCGATGGTATTCTCCACACTGAGGCGCCTCGTAACCGTAGAGAAACGACTGTTATTCTCGAACTTTAAGCAGCTTCTAGTATTCAATAATGAAGACCGTTCAGTGCGAACGACGATTCTGAAATAAATACTTCAGAATATTATTATTATTAAATAATAACAATAATAATATTAAAACTCTTTATGTTCAAGAAAAAAGGTCAGCGTATCGCCTTGCGGCAATATCTATCAGGTAACCTGTTTTGCGTTGACTACGCTAAATAAAAACTGAAATACAATACAAAACAATACAATTTAGTTCTGCTCCAGTAGGTAGCGTTTCTTATACTTGGATGCCTATTTGCCTCTAAAATTTTGAATAAGGTAATTAATTAAAGAATATTAACTATCGTAATATAGTTGTGGCAATATAAATTAATTTTAGTAAATTATAATTGGTTTGAAAACCATTGATAAATAGAAAATTAAGTAATAATCAAAATTGCTGATCAAAAAAGAGCTCAATGTCATAATTATCAAGGCAAAAATATGATGGTCATGAAAATAGATAAGCGTATACTAAAAATATCTAAATTTAAATTAATTGTCAAATGTAGCAATATGGCCGTCGTCGATAAAAATAAAAATAAAAATTAGGGTACGCTCTTTGGCAAAGTTACATTCGATATTTTACATTAGGGTGCTCTTGGAATAAGAATCCAGCATTATCCAATAAACGACAGCATTATCCAATAAATGATAAAATAAACAGAAAACTAAAAAATATATAACAGCGAAAGAAAACAAATTGTTAAAATTAAATTAAGACGCAGACAGAAGGATGGAGACGAGAAAAAAAAAAATACGTGTGGCACTCGGGGACTGCCGCTGTAAAGCTATTGCATAGCATTTTTAACAACTTATGCAATTATAATTATTTATTTATTTTATTTTTTCTGATATCAGATAACTGCGCTCTATCGGCAAATGTTGAAATTATTCCGAATCATATGGGGCTGGGGAATCAAATGATTCGGAATAATTCCGATAGGGCGCCGCGCACGAATGTTATTCAATAAAGCAACAAAACCGGATATTATTCTTTTATTCTTTGACTATTCGAAAAAAATCGTAGATAAAAAGATAGATAATTAAATTATCTTTAAAATGGTGCAGGTTTCATAATAATACGCTAGATAATATTTGCGTGGTAGTCGTTTTTGTGTTCGGTTAGACCTAATTTCACAAATTAATTACACTATGTAATAAAAACAAAATATAAAATATTCAAGGCTAAGAATATTAGGAAAATGTTCTTGTTTAACATATATTTTTTTCGAATCGTAAGCAGTACTCGTTTAGACGTAATTATCAGTTTAAAAGCATTAATTTTCGTTAAGAAATTTCTTCATTCGGTCGCCGCGCTGGGCTAGGCCCGCGATAAAAGCTATGCAATAGCTTAAAAGAGATCCGAGGAGAGGGAGGAGGAGGGTTTGTTATGTTTTGGTTTTATATTTAGGTGCTCCTTGAGCTTGGCCCTGAACGTGGTGACGCTGGGGGCTGTTCTGACATTATTCGGTAAAGCACTCCAGAGTCGTGCAGCTTACACGGAGAACGAGTAAGAGAAAAAGTCTCTGCTGTGACCTGGGATGAATGAGAAGTTATTGCCCTCTGATCTAAGGGGAAGGCCATGCGCCGATAGAGCGGTGTACCTTTCGGCAAGATAAAGCGGCACGCCATTCGCGATGATTCTATATAAGAGGCAGAGAGTTCTAACATGTCTCGTCTGCCTGATGGTAAGCCACAGTCTACTTCGGTAAAATTTCACCCAAGAGCTCTTACATCAAGTTTACGCGGCCTTAGTAACTAATGCTCAGTATTTCTCATTTACACTAATATACATGCAAGTTAATATTAATTATTTACATAAATTCATGGATATTTTTAAGCTATTGCATAGCTTTTATCGCGGGCCTAGGCCAGCGCGGCGACCGAATGAAGAAATTTCTTAACGAAAATTAATGATTTTAAACTGATAATTACGTCTAAACGAGTACTGCTTACGATTCGAAAAAAATATATGTTAAACAAGAACATTTTCCTAATATTCTTAGCTTTGAATATTTTAGATTTTGTTTATATTACATAGTGTAATTAATTTGTGAAATTAGGTCTAACCGAACACAAAAACGACTACTACGCAAATACTATCTGGCGTACTATTATGAAACCTGCACTATTTTAAAGATAATTTAATTATCTATCTTTTTATCTACGATTTTTTTCGAATAACCCGGTTTTTTGGCTTTATCGAATAAAAAAATCGTGCGCGGCACTCTATCGGAAGACGTTTAAATTATTCCGAATCATTTGCTTTCGCAGCCGCAAATGATTCGGAATAATTTCAACGTTTTCCGATAGAGCGCAGTTATCTGATATCAGAAAAAATAAAATAAATAAATATTTATAATTGCATAAGTTGTTAAAAATGCTATGCATTAGCTTTACCGCGGCAGTCCCCGAGTGCCACACGTATTTTTTTTTAGTTGTTTCGGAATTTCATCTTCTGCAGCCA
This sequence comes from Micropterix aruncella, assembly GCA_944548615.1. NCBI lineage: Eukaryota > Metazoa > Arthropoda > Insecta > Lepidoptera > Micropterigidae > Micropterix > Micropterix aruncella. The sequence goes on from OX155954.1 coordinate 2,776,682, forward strand.
TAATCACAAAATAAACTTAGCAAATGTCACGTAAACAGAGAAACGCGTATGTTCACTTGCCAATTTAATTTGTCACTACCCTTGCCTCGGCTGTTTACACGAGTCAGCAAGCAACAAGTGCTTAGTAATTTGTGGTGGGGGTAGTCGCTTGTTGCTTAGTAAATAGGATCGGCTTCCTTTCACTTGCGCTGGCAGTTTCACTTATATTAAGCACAGCGGCGCCGACTTCTTGAAAACCTCGTGGGTGCTCATGCAGTCGACTCAGGTGGCTTTAAAAAAACTGGCGTAGTGTGAGAGAAGAAATGCACACTGATCGACAAATAAATATTCTACCTACATAATCCGTCAATTCTTCGTAAATTTGTACAGTAGAACTCGAATTATAAGCGAACAGACAAGCAGTAGGATAGAAAAATGTTGCATTTATTTTATAAAGAAGAGAAACGGAAGAGAAAAAAAGAAGATAAGTAAAAATGATAGATTTAATAATAAATATGTTAATCTCTTTTTAGCTTTTTTAAAGTGTATTATGTCTGCAGCACCTTTGCATCGTTGTACCCATTTATACTAAAATATAAAAATGAAACGATAATTATTTTATCATGGTACATAATTTTTATTAGCATAAAATATAATTATTAGTATCTGCTAAATGTACACAAATTGATGTGTACTGCAACACGAAATGTATAATCACATTAATAAAGCTTTGTGGTCATGTAGTCATGGGTGCTCCGCACCCACTATTTGCCTCTCGTGGGTGCTGAAGCCCCCGAGCACCCACGTAGTCGGCGCCCCTGATTAAGCACCAATACTAAGTATTGGTGCTTTATTATATTTATTATTTATATTCAGCCTGTTAAGGCTGAATCAGCATGTTTACATGCAAGGTGTTTGCGCAAATGACAAGTACAAGCATTACCTACTAAGCCCCGGCAAACCTAGCATATGCGAGAAGTACTAAGCATTAGTTACTAAGCCCGTGTAAACTTAGCATTTTTAAACTGAGTAATCGTAACGTCGACTACAATGGTTCGGCCATGTTTACCGAATGAACGATAATCGCTTGCCGCGTATAGACTTCTTTGGCGAGACCGTCCGACAGAATGGAGAATTCAGCGTTCGGCAACGAAGAAAACCTGGCTAAAGAATATTGAAGACGACCTTAGGCTATCGGTGCTCGAGACGTTGCCAAAAATCGTCAAGAATGGAAACGAATAGTGAATGGAGTACGAGATCCAGCGGCACCGACAGCAGCGTATTGGCTGCGAACGCGACAACCCCTCCCTAATCGTCGGTTACGAAATAAAGACGACTCAATAGGTACCTATAGTAAAAGCAGGTATACGTATACAGGTAGGGGTAGGTACTTACCGTGATTTTAATTGATCGATTAATACGAGTGCGTTTGATTCTTCACCTTCTCTCGGCAACGGCGCGATCGGCATTCTCATGGGCTTGATCAAATATTGTATAATATAATATCCCAAATGAATGGTTAATATTATCAACGCTATTGTGATTTTGTAGAAGTTGTATTTGAAGTCGTTGAAGTGATTATTTACTGCGATAGGCGGCAAAATTGTTGTTTTTTTTTCGAATGTTGTGCAATTTCCTCGTCGGTTATTCTGAATTAAGAATTTATCTTCCAAGCACAGAGCCAGCCACATTATACCGCCCAATAATATCAACCGCTTCCAAATAATCCTGTTTTTAAATTTCATTGTGATTATTAACTTTTGAAAATTCAAGGAAAATGGCAAACTGCGATGACATTTCGTTTTCGAAATAAGAATATGTATTTTTTTAAATGTACGATACGACCAAATAGCTTGAGTTTATACAGCGAATAGAACGTTGTGATAGAGGAGCACCGCGAATGCATTTTGTCCCTTTTTAGTGGAAGATCTTTAAATGATTTTTGCCGTATTGTCGTGCTCTGGCATATTTTCGTTGCAGCAAGATGCAGCTGTTAAGGCACAGTATACAGCGACAACAGTAGACTCTCTCTCTCTCTCGAGCGACAGAGCATTGCGGGAATAGGGTAAGAGGGAAGTGGGCAGAGGGTTACGTCTCGACGAACGCCTTTGGCTAGCGTTACGCGCAGATAATTGTTGGCGACTTTTTCGAACGTTTGCTTATCTGCGTGGGCCGAGTAGCGGACATCTGGCGGCCATATGCTAGCCCGTTACGACTCGTGACGTACCCGCTTCAATTTCAATTTTGTTTTAAGAGACGCTACTGTCTGGTATGGTTAAGGTAAGGACAGACTGAGCCCACGTACACTACGTATACGATGCAATGCTGCACTTGTCCCACGTATGTAACCTACAAACTCTTGCCCACATACATTCCCACAATACAAGGCACAAATCGATGTATACTCATAATTCTATACCTGCAACATCACAATTTCAAAGGACAACTCAATACAGAAGCATAACATTTTTACCAGATGAATTAAAAAATATACAAACATGCACTATTTAAAAAACTTACCAAAGAATTTTTACTGCAAAAATGTTTATATGGCACGGACTTTAAAAATTTTATATTCACAATTGACTACTTGTTTATTTTATTTATTTTTTATTTTTTTAACTTCCATTTTAATCCTATTCTGAACACTTCATTTTATAGACAATTTACTTACTGATTATGTAACATGATTTAGGAATTATTGCTTTTATTTTTATATTTTTACTCTTATATTATTTGATGCTTTCCAAATTGGACTCCTTGATTATTATTATTATTACTGTTTTTTTTTATTTAAAGATTTATACTTTTTTTTATTTTTGGATTTGGTATTTCTATTTTTGATATTTCTAAATGATCTTTTTAATATTTAGACAATGTAATGGTTGATTTTGTATAGTTTATTGACTTTCAGATTTCTAACGGGATTTAATTTTATTTTTGCCAGATATATGATATGTTTAAAATATGAATTTTATAAAAAATACATTTAATAATTGTAAGTTCTATACCCTTACCGGGTTTTTTGGAATAAATAAACTTTGAACTTTGAACAGATAAGATTTTTAAAAATGAATTTTCATTTTTTTTTTAAATGAAAACTTGTTTATTTGCTAATACGGATTCGCCTACTTCAAGGATGTCAATATTTAAAAAATTACCGGGTATGGCATCAGAAGCTTTTGTATACTGTGTATTCACTAGTAGCACTTCCTGTCTACGCTAGAACGGGCTAGTCCCAGTTGGGTGACAGAATCAAATAAACAAAGGGTTAAGGTTTTGTCATTCGGTTCCTGTTATTTTTGTACTGAATTTAACTGACCCTGAACACATGGGTCTCAGTGGCCAAACTGAAACAGTGCCCAATAGCTCCCAAAAGCGAGAGACAGGGCAAATTAATTTGTAAATCTTCAATACATGGCTGCGAGATGTGGTGATGAGCCCCAAACTATTACCATTCGTATATCCATATAGGATTATCCAGGTTAAGTTTTTAATTAGTGACATCCTTGAAGTGGGTGAATCAGTGCGATAAAAATAAGCATTTGATATTTTTTTTGGAAAAAACACAAAATTTATATTTTTTTGGAAAAACATGAAATATATATTTTTTTAAATGTGAAAAATATAACATTAAAAAAAATGCATAATAAGAGTTGAGCGCGTTGCGTCATCTAGCGGTAAATAAAATGTGTGAATATTGTTTATTCGCGATATTTTACCTATTGCTATATGGCGCAGCGCTCAACGCTTGTCAAACTTTTATTTATCAATGAAAATTTTTAAACTTGCCAAAAAAAAATTCTTTTGATTGTAAAAGTTGCGTTTTTGCTCGTACCGATTCACCCACTTTAAGGATGTCACTAATTAAAAACTCACCCTCTATAATACCATATGTTATCAATGCTCAAGTTCAGGGTTAGTTTAAATTCATTAACATCGGATAAGTGGTTTAGGTTAGTGTGAGGGACCACCCCTCACAAGACTCCAAATTATTCGATGTGAGGTGGTTTGGTGGTGTCAACTTACGAGTTATCTCCGTATTTAAAGGCGGGTTTGATGAAGCAGAGGATATTTATTGATTGAATCGATTGAATATTGCCAGTTATAACGCTTGCCGAATTAACGAGTGCCCGGATTACTTTATCGAGACGCGATGGTTGCGCGACGGAGGTTATGTAGGAAAGTAGATGAGGATTGTATGTGTACTCCTAGTATCTTGTACTGGGCTCGGCTCGAGTCTGTGGGATTACAGACTGATGCTTCTAGACTCAGGAAAAATAAGGAAAGGAAACCAAGGAGCCGGATCCGTTGAGCGACCTCGTAGAGGGTACCGGATATGCCGTCGCAACCTTGGGGGAAGGTGATCAATCGGAGACTGATAATTTGGTTGCTTTTTGGCCGGTTTATATAGGCCGTGCAATGATGCAATTTGAAATATTCTGAGTAAAAGTATTGTTTCATCGTGCTGATTCATAGCTGCACGAGTCAAAATAATAGCTGAATTGTGTCAGTGGATTTCACTGGAAATCGATGCATTTGTTGATCGTATGTAGTGGACTTAAGGTCCGTTACATTAGTAAGAAAGTGGACAAAAAATAAATTGGCAGAAAAAACTATTTTACACATTTTTATATTAGAAAATTTCTTGTATACGATATTATATAAAAAATAAAATAATGTATTGTATCTACTATTAGAGCCTCCACCTTTAAATAATTTATTTCACTAATAGAGGTCTGTTCCTAGAACGGGCTAGTCCCAGTTAGGTGACAGAATCAAATAAGCAAAAGGTTAAGGTTTTGCCATTCGGTTCCTGTTATTTTTATAATCAAAATCAATGTTTTCAATTTTTGTAATTCAAATCAAGTTCTAGAAACACACAGGATTTACGCGTCGGATAGCCTACTGTCATCCCCTCCATCTTCCCATTTCGATCTGGAGATCGCAGTTCGACGTTGCGTGGGACGCTTGCGACACCATTATGCTTCCCACAATACAAGGCACAAATCGATGTATACTCATAATTCTATACCTGCAACATCACAATTTCAAAGGACAACTCAATACAGAAGCATAACATTTTATAACAGGTTACCAGATGAATTAAAAAATATACAGACATATGCACTATTTAAAAAACTTACCAAGGAATTTTTACTGCAAAAATGTTTATATGGCACGGACTTTTAAAATTTTATATTCACAATTGACTACCTGTTTATTTTATTTATTTTTTATTTTTTTTAACTTCCATTTTAATCCTATTCTGAACACTTCATTTTATAGACAATTTACTTACTGATTATGTAACATGATTTAGGAATTATTGCTTTTATTTTTAAATTTTTACTCTGATTATTATTTGATGCTTTCCAAATTGGACTCCTTGATTATTATTATTATTATTGATTTTTTATATAAAGATTTATACTTTTAATTTTTAATTTTTGGATTTGGTATTTCTATTTTTGACATTTAGACAATGTAATGGTTGATTTTGTATAGTTTATTGACTTTCAGATTTCTAACGTGATTTAATTTTATTTTTGCCAGATATATGATATGGTTAAAATATGAATATTATAAAAAATGTATTTATTAATTGTAAGTTCTATACCTTTACCGGGTTTTTTGGAATAAATAAACTTTGAACTTTGAACTTTGCTTACGATAAGTATATTTCTAAGCCATCTTTTTTCAAGCTAATTCAAGGGTTCAGATGTCATAATGAGCTAGGTACATTCGTTGCGTGGGTGGGCTCATCTAAGCCCTTACATTTATCATTTTACCCAACACTTCTTTTAAAGAAAATCCTAACATTTTACATGTTGGAAATTTGGAAACTCTTGTTGTAATCTGACAAAGTTCCATTGTGTCATCTTTTGAAGTTGATCAGTTTCAATGGACTCGATTGCGTTTCTTTGTGAACTAAAATCGGAAATTAGTTCATGTGAATGAGACAGGGCAAGACGTTATTAGAACGGAATGTGAAATGAGCGGTTTGTCACTTTTCCGCATCAAAGCTACCCACCGAAGCTAATTCAGTTAAATCTGACACCGCAAGAAATGTGTCCAAATTTTTTCGGACGTATATAAGTTCGACAGGTACCTAGTTTTGGTGAGGGAAAACGACGATCGTTTATTTCATATTCCGCTCTAACGTATTGCTCTGTCTCGTTCGGTTAAAACTAACTTCCAATTTAACCCCTCGAGGCCCGCGGTTTTATTTTAATGTGTGCCTTACGGCCCTTAAGAAATTCGCGAGTCTCAAAAAAAAGATGGCGTTTCAGAAAAAAAACGATTACTCCGAAACTGTCACACCGATCGTCTAAAAAAGACCTGTTTTATGTTCCTATTCGGCCTCGCCTGGCCATTTCGGGCCGTCTGGGGTTCGACGGTAAATATCAATTCTGGACGTTTCGGGCCGTCTGGTACTCGAGGGGTTAAGATCACGAAGAAACGCAATCGGGCCCAATATGTAAGTGATATGTGGTGATATGTAAGTGATATTTGTGGTCACACAAACGATTTTTTTATTGTATAAACCTTGCAATATTTAAATAGATGGACATTCAAAACAAAGAACAGAAAATTAAACTTTACTTTAACAAAATTAGAACACGTCGACAATAGATTTAACTGAAGAAAATTACGTAATATAATAAAAAAAAAAAAATTAAGATGGCACATACTTCAAAACAGTACCCGCGCTGCAATAAATAAAACTACACTAAAACTAGCAAACATTCACTCAGAATGTCTATCCCTAAGAAATTAGAAAATAGAAAAAATGGAAAACAAGAGAAAAAGGTGAGGAATAAGCTACGTAGAAGTTACCGTTTTCTTGACCAAAGAGGCATACAAATCACAAAAAAAATATCATTTCACCACTAAATATTTTTCATGAAACCTAAAAACAAACAGGAATAATTAATTTTCCACATTTAAATATTATTAAAATAATCATTAAAATAATTTCGTTCTCTCGATCGCTCCTAAAGCGCGCGTGGCGAACTGCAAATCACATGCAAATTATCACTTTGCACGATCATATTATTTTAAAAAACATATAGGTAATAAACAATTTTCCTGAGTAGAGTCTATTTCTAACGAGTATTTTAAGTATAGTGAAAAAATAGCCGGTTATCGCATAACCGAAACATCTGTCAAACTGTCCAACCCTAGTAAAACACAAATGTCAAACGTCAAATATTTGAGGTTAGGTTCGTCTGTGATATAACCTCTCTATAGTTTGTTGTTTTAGTTGTTTGCTTGTTCTAGTATACCATCAATGTTAGGCGTCATTCGAAAATTCGTGCACAAATTACCTGGCGAACGCTACTTCGGCGTATACAGATTCCTCCCATTTTTCTTTCTGAGCGGTGCAGGTCTGGAATTTTGCATGATACATTGGACGGCGGGCGAGACGAACTTCTACAAGACGTTCAAGAAAAGACAAGCGGAGAGCATTGTCAAGGATAAACTGGATAAAATTGCCAGGAGGGAGGCCTAGGCGTAATACGAAAATGCCGGCCGGGGTTAGTTGGTTCACCTACATTACCTTTATGAGCGCTTCGCTGGTGAGCATGTTCGCTGGATCGCAGGTCGTTCATTCGTTTTATAAGCCACTACAGGATTCTGGGGATTATCTACGGAGAGAGTTGGACGATCTTCCGCCCGACTTACGAGCAGCCGTCGAGGAACAGATTAAAAAAGATGGAATATCATTTTAGTTTATAATTTTAATTCGAAATGTATACTTGTAAATAAATAGGCCATACTTAAATAAATCTGTTTTGTGGCTCAAAGAAATATATCTTTTTTTTTTTAGTACATACAGAAATATATCAGACCTAACATATAAATAATTAAGGATATGTCAGCAATAGGGTTGGTTGGAATACCTTCGTCTGAAAGCTCTTTAGGATACGGGAATAACTCAGCAGTAAAGTTAGAATTCTTTCAGTGAACGCCTTGATTTTATCGATCATTGGCTATGGCGACTATGTGTATGACCTGTGGCTGCTTAAGAATATTGAGCGGAAAATCTAGCTTATGCAATTTTTCTTTTCACATACCATCTCATCATCACGTTTCACTCCATCAATCCAGGACACCCATACCGAATATAAGACAATGGAGGCAGCTTTGTCTAGGCTACCTAAGTTTTAGAAGCTGTACTTTTTGACAAACGGCAAAGTCCCGTTTCAAGTCGACCGTTTTGCTTATGTTAAGCAAAACGGTCGACTTGTTTGCGATGCAAGCTTAGTTTGCGATGCGATGACGACCGAACGCATTGTTTCATTTTCTTCAATCTGGCATGAATGTTCGTTGAAGTCATTAAAAATGATGATAGGGATTTATTTTTTTATTGCGTTTCAAATTAAAACGATTACGAGAGGGAAATGAAAAAATGAAGGTAAAGTAGTCAAATAACATATTTTTTATAAATATCTATCAGAGTATATGATAAGATGTGCCATGTAAATTGTACATATATTGGCATACAAGATCTGAATAGGTTTTACACCAAATATTTTTTGCATCAAATATTTATGCATTTGGAAGGGGTGTGTAGGTATATTGAGATAGATAAAAAAAACATATATACAATGAACGAGGGGAGGGGGGGGTGAACATTAAATATTTTGGACCATATATCTATTGAGATTTTTATATTTAAATTCCGTTTTAACCCATAGATCCCCAATTGGCTGATATCGACCACAACACGATTCAGTGTGACGTTTTAATTTAATTTTAATTTAATTTGTTTTATTTTATTATGTTTTATTATGTTAATATGTTTTATTTTAATTGTGTGTACAGTGGTTTGGCAGTAATTAATGTTTTGGTGAGACAGTGTCATAATAATTTTTTTTTACAAAAATTTTTTGGGTCTTCAACTTGTCAATCGGCTGAGGGGCCGAGGCCTGAAGGATTAAGATGATTTTAATACAGGTGACGTCTATTTCACTTACTGGTCTATTTTTACCAGTTTCCGTTTTAAAATCTGAAATATTTATGATATATTTTTTGCTCTAAAAAACGAATAAAAAAAACTTACTTGGGACACGAGGAAATGAAAAATGATATTTTGAGCAATTTGCAATTTCCAATTTTTTTATTGTCAGTCGGTTTTTTTATTATTGATTTTCCCACTAAAATTGTTTTTTTTTTTTTTTTTTTTGGATTTTTTGATAATTTAGGGGCAATGAGTATCTATAATCTTGTTTCACAATATTTTTTATACTTTTATAGCATGCAATTTCATTTATGATTATCACTTTTTATACATATAATAAAATACATTAAGAAACATTGATTTTTATCATATATTTTAAACAACAATTTCATGGTAACGGTATACATTACCAATTTATCACTTAAGTACATATTATACGTATAAGATATTGAAAAAAGCATTAAATTTATATTTACAAAAAACAATAGATCATCCCATAAATAATCCATATTCATAAGTAAGAATATGGTTTTCAGGTTAATTATAAAATTATCATATCGCAATTTAAAATCACGTCATTTATGTGATGATCCTCTAAAAAATATACATTTTCCTCCATAATAAGCGGGAGATCAACTTTTGATATATTTGTACTTAAACAAAACTGTACATCACATATTTTTTATAAAAAAATAGATAGTTATATAGAAACATTTATCCACATTTGTACATGCATTATCTATACGTTAATTTCAGGAATTTTCGCATAACTTTGTGTACAATATCTTTGGCTAGCATATTTTTTTTTAATAGCACGTTCGCAGTTTCGTTGTAAATTTGGTAAGGTAATGGTTACACTTGGGCCGCGATTGTCTTTCGGATCCACTCGACGTTGGAAGTTATTTTGTCATACATCCTGGGTCGTTCCACCCCAAGTTGTGAGCACGCTATTCTCCAGTTGCTGAGGCCTACGAGAGACCACAGTTTCCTGTCGAGGTCAAAGCAGACTAAGGGACTGCCGGCGAATTCTTCTTCCTGAAATAACAAAATGCAAGCTTGATGAATATTGCTCGATCACTAGAAATATTCAGAGAAGAGTTGATGTCCTCTCTGTAGCAATACCCCTTGCATAGCTAAACATTTTTGGCTGGCTGCGGATCGGCTTTATATCAAGGCCAGTAAAACTACCGCCATGATAAAGTCCTTTTAACAGCAAGGACTTTGTCAGTAAATAAATAATATACAAGGTCCACAATAATTCACAATAATTCACAAACTTCACAATAATTCAGTTGCTAACATGGATTTAACAGTACCCTCTAAACTCCCAATACAGATTATGCAGAATGGCTTAACAGGCAAAAAACATTCCACTTTAAAACCCATCTTAATAATTGATAAGGCTCTAGACTGGATCTTGAATGTCGATTCAGTCTCTAAGCCGTACTGTTTACCTGTCACTGGACCACAGCCCTTCCTCCAGATAAAGGGTAAGAAAAGGTAAAAATGGGCACGAGGGCAAATTTTAAGTTTTAATGATTTCAAATCCTGCACCCCTTTTCTTTTTCCGCTTTGCTTATCGATAGTTTAGAAAAAATAATAGTTTAAAAAGAACACTAAAAACACGCTTTTGGGCTATGATACGATATTGACATACACACGGCTATGATACGACATTCCATCATGGAATGCCAGTGCCTATCTTCCGGCTTCATCATCAGACCTTGAAACCTAATCGTGGTCAAAGTTCCTTCCAAGACTTTTCTAACAAGTCCAAACACAGCTATGATTAGATGTTCCATCATGAAGTTCCAGTTCATATCTTCCGACTCCATCATTAGATCAGTTCGACAGTACCATATTATTGTATTGTCATCAGAACTACATACAGCTGCCAATTTTCATGACGCTACGATCCTTGGAAGATGGTTAAATTAGTTACATTAGATTCCATTACATAGTTAGTTACATACAGGTCAACCTAATAAAAGCAAGTTAAAAAGCGTGTTAAAAATAGCCATTGTCACCTACACACGGTGGAAGCTAGCAATCGTGGCGTGCCAGCCATATCTCTGTTTCACTTCTTTAAAGATCATAGTTTCTCTAGGAAATTAATTAACTCCTCCCTAGAAATAAATCTAAAAGTACGTTTTTTACACCTAAAATTATATAGCTTTGAAGGAGTCTGGGTTCTACCGTTCACCCCCCCAGGTATAGGTAATAATATTATTATGATGGGCCAGATTCCTGTTAGAGAATTCCATGGCGGCGCCGTTTGTATTTATTTATACTTTAACTTTGGGACGAGTATAGTGCTCAAGTCGGCACATTGAGATGTAAAACAGCTTTACTTACAGTGCAATCATTTTGTTCGTAAGTGGCCTCGGTGCACATGCTGTTCTCCGTTGCAATGCTGACATTCTCGCACTTCTCCATCGGTGTTACATTAACGTGTATCCGCATCAATTCGTCCCGGTTCCGAGTCCATCCAAGCGTGTTACAGTACGGCATGTCGACTGTGCTCGCCGTCGAAGGTAGGCAGATCGGCCTCACGAAGTCCGACATGTGAACGCTTTCGTCCATTTTTATTAGTACCACGGTGCTACCCTCGACGGGAGACTTTACCATTCCGATAATCCTGCGCTCTTGCTGCCACGGAGACGAGCTGGATATTCGCACTGATCCTAGTCTTGCAATCCATTCTGCCTTCGGTTGGCCCTGAAATATGCAAAATCAAAAGTTAATATTAAGATGCTGTTTGGACAGGATTCTCGCCTGGACAGAACAGTGACCTTGAACGTGGAGAAATGTATTGTGCTACACATTGGCAAAAACAATCCTAAAACGACTTACTCACTTAATAACCTATAGGGTACGGAAAACTATTAGTAACCGGTTCCTTGTACCCTATGGGAAACGGCTGGCCGGCGGCTATATTTGCAGGATTTAGATCCTAATACGCGTACTCTGCGAAGTAATATCAGTAATAATCACTTGCTGGGAATCAGCCGATCTGAGCATACTACATTCAATGATTAATACGGAGAGAAACATGAGTTTCTCGGGAGATATTTCCAAGTGAAAGAGATATTTCAAAGTGTTAGTGGCCCTCCGCTTGTACACAAGCCGGCCATGCTCGAATAAGTGCTGTGTTGTTTGTGATATTGAAATCGAAAAGATAGGTACATTTTATTATTTAAAGTTCATCATATTATTGACCTAAATGGACCAGAAATATTAAAATATAGGCATAAAAGTGATTATCCCTGTAGGTAATTAAAGTTGACATAGTCATTAATAATAAGTACCTACATAAATTGTATATAAAATGTAAAAATAACAGAATCCGAATGGCAAAACCTTAAACTCATGTTTATTCGATTCTGTCACCCAACTGGGACTAACGCGTTCTAGGGTGGACACAATAATTTCTTTAAACATTGTAGGAACGTACTTGAAAAACTTAAAATTGCCTTAAAATGCGATCCTCAAAAAAAGAAATCGCAATTACATTACAAAATCGGCATTAAAATTGAACATAAAATTCCGTTTAATAGAGTTAGGCAAAAAGAATAACTTAAAGAAAAGGAAAAAAAACAGTTGCCACCCCAAGACTTTTCTAGAAAGTAGCCAAGGAATGTTTCATTTGAATATTCCCCCCTCAACTTTATATCCTGAGTAATAAGGTAGCTATTTAAGCACTTTATATAAAGCGGGATAGAAATCCGCGGAATAAGTAGAATATTTGAAAAAGAAGATTTTTTTTGTCCGAAACTTTATTCATTCTCAGTACTTGGTTATCTATTAAAGCACTAGATAAGGCGGGATAAGAACCCACAGAAGAAGAAGAATATCGAAAGAAGAAGAATACTTTAGTCCATAACTTTACGCATCCTGAGTCTCATCCTGAGTCTATCTTCGAAGAAGATAGACTCAGGATGGTCTATCTTCTTTGAAGTTAAAGCAGTCTAGATAAGGCGACATAGTAACCCAGGGAAGAAAAAGAAGATCATAAGAAGAAGAAGAAATTTTTCGTCCGAAACAAAAAAGGAATTGCGCTATACCTACACAAAAATACCTACCATTCAAATGTACCTATCATTTGAGCGTCGCATGTTTTTGTAGTATTTCCGTGGTATTCAAATGGTTTTTTTCAAATATGGCGGTATTTAAAAAATGTTTGCGTCGCTCGTATACGAGACATTCTAACCAAAATTTTACAATGTGATTTTGGTCCAACAAGGCATCTGTGTACCAAATTTCAAGTCTAAGTACAATATTTCGAGATTGAAGTATGAATAGCGCCCAGTAGCTTTACTCTCGAGCTACAAGGCAATGCGAGAAGAGGGTGCGAGGAATGTGTGCAGAGGGGTTCGTCCCGACGAACGCGAACAGTACAAATTACAGGCAGGTATCTGCATTCGGATATCTGCATAGGCTACTCGGCCTATGCAGGTATTCGGATATCTGCATAGGCCGAGTAGCGAAACATCTGTCAACCATATCCGAGCCCTTACGACTCATGACGTATTTGCTTTGATTTCAATTTTGTTCTAAAGGAAGCTACTGTCTGGTATACTGTGCGAGCGCTCCCTCATCATACAATATTTTCAACTCTTGCCATGACCGAATGATGCCTGCATGCCAAATTTCAGCTCAATCGGATGAGGGGTGTTGAGGGGGGAAGGGGGGTGGTGAGAAGGGGGGATGAGTTGGAGGGGCGATACATCCCTCCTCCCCTAAACCGCCCCCCTTTAACCCACTCCTAACTCCCCTTCACCCTCCCCCAACTCCCCCTATCCCCTTTCATCACCCCCCTACCCACCCAACACGCCACCTATTATTATTATTATTATTTATTCTGGACAGGCAGCTTTGCTAATACGTTCAGATCAGATCTTCTAAAACTAAACAGTATTAAAAAATATAATATAAATAATATTAACAAGTTTTTAGATACAAATCGAGTCTGTTTTTAAATTGATTAACAGAGCTTGCACTAATCACTTCAAATGGTAGTTTATTTCACATGTCCACCACTCTATTTCGCAGAATGTTCTTAAGAGGATTAGATTTAAATTTCGTACGATTGAGTTTATTATTGTGACCTCGAAGATTTGTGTTGACGTTGAATTTATAAATATTTTTCAGTCCAGGTACATCGTAATAATGAGTTAGAATTTTATATGTCCCAATTAGGTCCCCTCTTTGTCTTCTTTGTTTGAGAGTAGTAATTCCAAGTGATCTTCATAATTCCTGTTGTTCAGGCCCACTGGCATTTTGGTTGCCCTTCGCTGCCCCTTTTCCAGGACATCTACATCTTTGCATAAGTAGGGGTTCCAGAGCTGATAGCCATTCTCAAGAATAGGTCTCACATATGCCTTGTAGATCTTGATAATAATCTCTATTGACAGATGTTGAAAAGCCTTCCTTATTAGATAGAGAGTATTATGCACATGAGTTTTATTAAATTATAATTTATAACATTTCTTCTATCTCGGATCTAACGTTTACTTCCTTACCTACTTCAGACACTTTCTTCATTTCAATTATACATACCTGAAAACATGACGCCGTTGTTATCAACCAATCCGCAGCGACCATAGTAGCATCACAAACGTGTACATCCTCTCGGAGAAGAACCGCATGCCAGGGCCAGTCGCCGTTTTGCGATATTTTCTTCAGCTTCTCGATGCCTGTTTGATCTCTGGCGGATTGCTGGCCACAATCTAGTGACAAATAAAATATATTATACTATTCATTTGCTGACTCAATTATCAGTTATGGATAAATCAGCTGGGGCAGTGCGGTGAAAACTAATTTTGATCCACTGATAAATGCTTAAAAACCCCTTATCAGAGTGATTAACGAGAAGATATGCTACTTAGCAAATGCTTCAGATATTCCTTCTATCTGCATCACATCTGCATAGTTCCCATGTACGATGTATGTAGTAACTGAATATTGTAAGGAACTCAGTTCTTCCCTTTTCAGTCATGATGAAGTCATCGAGGTTGTGAGATACCTACTGTCTGCGCTGTCAGGTTGTCACATGGGAAAAAAAGCGTCTGCTCTAGTCTTGAACGGTGGATATATGCGCAGAACACAAGCACATACTATTGTGAGGGACCACCCCTCACAAGACTCCAGGTTGTTCGGTGTGAGGTGGTGGTATCAACTTACAAGTTATCTCCGTATTGAAAGGCGGTTTTGAATGAAGTAGAAGGAATTTATTGATCAAAGGTTTGAATATTGCCAGTTATAACGCTTGCCGAATAGTTTACGTTGACGCGAGTGTATAGATGCGCGACTGCGGTTACGAGGATATACGGATGAGGATTGTGCGTGTGCTCCTAGTATCTTGTACTGGGCACGGCTCGAGTCTGTGGGATTACAGACTGATGCTTCGAGACTCAGGGAGAATGAGGAAAGGAAACCAAGGAGCCGGATTCGTTGACCTAACTCGTGAGAGAGAGTGCCGAATGCCGTCGCAACCTTGGGGGAAGGTAATCACTCGGGGAATGATAATATGGTTGCTTTTGCGCCAGTTTATATAGGTCGATCAATGATGCAATCCAAAAATATTCCGAGTAAAACTATTGTTTCATCGTGCTGATTCATAGCTGCACGAGTCAAAATAATAGCTGAATTGTGTCTGTGGATTTCACTGGAAATCGATGCATTTGTTGATCGCATGTAATGGACTTAAGGTCCGTTACACTATCCTTCCTATGCATCAAGAAATTTCACGTCTTGACTGACGACACACTCAAATGAATACGAGGTACTCAGTTGTGACCCGCAAGTTCGGTTCTGGGTCCGAACCTGTTCAAGTTGTACATTGCTGGCATGAAATCGATCATTGTTTCGGACTGTCGATTTTTCGCTGAGGACACCAAGTTTTTCGCTGACCCATGGATTGCAGATGTATTCATAGCACGAGAAAGCCATTCAAAACTGGACAAATAACTATCTAAGTAGTCTAAATAGTGTACAAATGTACTGTGTTGCACATGGGAATGAATAACAGAAGAACAGTTACTTCCTTAGCTAAACATCAATGAAACCAACCCGTTTGCAACCACAAAACAGAAGAATTTGGGAAATATCATCGTGCAAGATTTAAAACGGGGCGAAGACATAACTGCAGTGGTGGAAAAGGCCAATTCAACGGTATATCTCATACGCAAAGCTTTTAAGTGTTTAACGCCTTAGGTTTTCTGACCATTTATTAAATACGTAAGACTATTTCTGGAATTCGGGTATATGATCTGGAACCCATACTTTGTCAAGGACATATATCTCCTCGAAAAAGTCCAGTGTGGAGCGAGGAACGACTGCAATGGGATTTAGAAAGTTAAAGTATGAAGTGAGGCTGACTCGCTTAAAATTGCAAACACTGTAAGATCGCCGAGAAAGCGGTGACCTTATCGACTTTATGTATGACTGTCCCTGTATGTCCCGATTTTTTATTCAGTATTTTATACATTTGACAAAAAATACCCAACCATCTCAAATGCCCTATAGAGTTAACAGACAATCCTAATGGACCATTTCGGGAGCAACATAATATATTATAGTTGTTTCAGCAAGCATCACCACGACACAAGACAGGGCCAACAACAACCAGTGTCCAAAGTGAAGTGACTTACGAACAGTGACATTACTCTTTTTCTAGTACCAAAAAATTACAATATATTGACTTCTTACATACAGTAGGGTATATACATACCTGATTCAAATTAAGAAAATAAACTTACTGAAATCAGAACATCCAACATATAGAACTTTTTTTGATGGGCATTTAGTTTTCCTGAATTTGATGACGGTCGCGTTTGGATTTTCAATCTCGACGTAATTATTGCTGAATTCCTGATCTGTCCGGATGTATACGAATTTACTCGTGCTGAAAATGAAACATTAAATACGTTATTTGCGCATCTCCATGTTATGTGTAGATACATGTACTAGAGATAAAATCTTTTCACTAATCGATAAACCGCTTAGCTTTTATTATCTGCACTGACTTTCGAGTTACAGGATGGGAATCCACGTAAGTCGCTCCACATTTTGAGCTAGAGGCTAGAAGGGCGGTAAGCTCTCCTCTATTTAGTAATATCGCCGGCGGTATTTTTTAAAATATTTAGAGTTGTTAAATATTACTTTCTTCATTATTTTTTTTTAAGAATTGGTAAAGATTTTGTAACAGATAAAAAACCAAGAAAGAAATAACTATATGAACCAAGTCCATATGAATGATCTATAGACCAAGAAAGAAATATACTTTTAAAAAAAGAAATGATTTTGCCCTCTACCGTCTCCCTTGGTTGGATCGCAAGGATGCGGCAGTGGAGCAGCAAATAAATAAATTAGGAAAATGGTTCGGTAAATGTCCTGTAGTGGAGGTTTCCGTTTAAGTGTACCAGAGGACTAGGGTTGAATGAAAGCGGGAGGTTGTTCGTGAGAGGTCGCGAAAGCTGTACCTATACTTATACTACTCAACTCGGTATGACGGTATACTTATACATGTAGGACCAAGTTCAGATAATAAATAAATACAAACGGAGCTGCCATGGAATTCACCGACCGGAGTCGGGCCCATCATAATACTATTTTTTTTTTACACTTCTGGGGGGTGAGCAGTGGATTTCGGACTTACGAACCGGCTGTGGTAGGTTTAGGACAGCTGTCTTGCCACATGTGAGCGTTCACCTTACCACCCATTCACTCCCCCTTCGAAGCCATAGAATTTGAGATGCGCAAATCGCAGTTTTAGATAATTTTTCTAAGAAAGAGTTGATTATTTTTCTGGAAAGGCCAAGATCTTTAAAGAGGTGAAATAGAGATTTAGAGAGATTTAGAGAGAGCGCCAACTTCCACCGCGTGAAGGTGAACATGAAGCCGTTCCGGGTTACGGCATTTGCAAGATCATGGTATTTATTTAATTTGTACTCGTGGTCTTTTGGGATATTTGATTCCCATGGAACAGTTAATTCTACAATAAGAGCCACCTTCCGAGATAGAGAGTAAAGAGTTATATCTGGACGGAGGGCTGTGCATCCAAGACTTTCAGGGAATTTATATTGCTTAGAGACCGAATCAACCTCCAGAATCCAATTTGTAGCTTTCTCGATTATTGAGAAAGGTTTTGTAGTTAAATGTTTTTTGCCTTTAGAGCCATCCCGCACAAACTGTATTGGGGGTTTGGAGAATACTGTCGAACCCTTGTTGGCACGAGCCACTGAGAGACTAATTACCTCGCGAATAACAGCGAGAACTTTGTCATGGCGGTAAGTGTACCGTCCTTGATCTAAGGCCACCTTGCAGCCAGCTAGAATGTGTCTAGCTGTGCAAGGGGTAGTATGCTACAGAGGGGACAAGAACTATCCTCGGCAAAGCTCCAACGAGCGAGGTTACTGGGGTCTGGAAGTGTATGCTGAAAGGCATTCAAATAAAATTTCAGCATCTCTGGCGTCCAGTCATAGAGCATTACCTTCCAGTGCATTGGAGGCGGAATGCAAAAGTCCCCAATTGTTGTCCAATCATTCTGCCATTAAAGGCCAATAGCATGAGCCATACTCTTGCTGTCGTAATCTCACCGCAAAAGAGACTTCTTCAAGTCCACGTCGCTCGTGGTTGTACTGCCATACCCCAGACCAGTGCCATTCTGGCTGATTCCAGTAAGGAACTTTTTGTGGAAGTCTACGCGGGCTTGTAGATCATTTGAATCACTACGGCCACGGGAACCGATTTATAAACCACGAATTTTAATCATCATCAGCATTTCAGATACATCAGAAAAAAGCTAGACATACCCGAAAGTGAGAGAGTGGCAGATATTCTTCGCAACGTTGTTCATGGTATCTCCAGAAGTATCATTGGAGGTGTGACATAGTTTGCTGAGAGTTCCTTGCGTGTTATGTATAACGAAACCTTCGTAATCATGCTGGTATGAAAATGGCGTCTCAGCCGTGCGCTGAACCAGTTGAGTCACATTTGGGGATATGGTCACTGAAATTAAAGAATATTTTTATTTCTGGCAACATTATTGGCAACGTTTTTCCCTGTTAGGCCGAGAACTTTTTTACCTTCCCACGAACTATCAAGAGTCCTAACATAAGATATGCCTTATGTTTATGTTTCAGAAACTTAAAAAGGAGGACTTGTAATGTTGTTTGTTTGTTTGAAAAACTTTATTGCACACACAATAGTACGACCAGGTGGGCTTATTGTCAAGGGTCAATATGTTAGGACCATACCGCCAGGGTCCTAGCATGTGGTCCTAATATGTTAGGACCATACCGCCATGGTGGTTCATTAGTAGTCTTTATGTTATTTATAACAAGTGTATATTTTTAAAGTAGCGATCATAATTAATCACTACAATTACATAATAAACATAATAAAGTAAATAGAACAGAAATTTATAACATATATCAACTCAATGGTATATGGAGTGATTGATCCAGAAAAAATCATCGTCATGTCGATGTTTCTGATTTCCATTTTTTTTTCTCTCAAAAATCCAGGGGCCTAATGTGACGTCTACCGCCCTTCTAATACTCCGATAAGTGGCCTATGATCAGTTTAATAACACGGCCCGGTGGCATAGTGGTTAGGTCGCCTGATCTTACATTGTAAGGTCCCGGGTTCGATTCCCGGCTGGGTCACCATTTTCCGTAGGGTCAAATTAACAGAATTGCATTTTCAATTCTGTCGATGGAATGCAATAACAAGACACACACTTACACACATGTTACACGCACACATACATATAACACGTCATAGTAGGGTTGGTTGTAAGAGATTGTCATATGACAATAAACCCGCCCATTGTGACATTTCACAATAAAGAGTATAAACAATTTTACGCACAAAACTATAGTTGGTGTTTATTACTGTTTATCCTATCCTATCAACCAGTTGCTCAATTTTGATTTTCAAAATTGTTATTGGAGACTAGAGTAAAACCTAAAAATATACAGAAATATATTTGATTTTAAAGTTGGTCAGAATATTCATGGAACATCTCGAAACTAACTTACCGCAAGACTTCTCGTCACTTCCTCCAATGCAGTCGTTAACTCCATCGCATCTCTTATAGTACGGTATGCAGGCCTTCTCCGTGCCACAATGCAGCTGATTAGCCGTGCAGTAATTGCAGGTCTTTTCATCGGAGAAGTCTTCGCAGTCGGGCACTCCGTCGCAGATTCGAATCCCCATGGATTTTGCCTGCAAAGATGCAGCGCAATCTGCCGGCGAAAAGTATAAATAGAAAGTATAATAGTCTTCAAGCTAAAGGATATTTGGGTAAACGTATCTTCAGCTCAGTAATCCCGACCAGAGAAGACTGGAACCAAAACCGTACTCCCGAATGAGGTCATCGGGGGTACGAGTACCCCCGAGAGATCGGAAGCTGGAATCAAAGGACCAAGGGCCAAAATAACAATGTCTAGGAAAACATGCCACAGTATGTCGATCCGAAGTATATGCCATTAAACATGAAGAGGAAATACAGCAACCAAACTATATACAGTGTCACATCCAAACTAGTCTAGGATACCTTCAGATTTGTCCTCGGACTGCCGTTAAAAATATGGAAACTCTCGCTTGGGTACTAGGACATAGTAATATACAACAAAATGAGGAGGCAGATGTCCTGGCGAGAGTTGGGTCTTCGGCCCATGAATTTCGGCGTGTGCCCACCTGGGAGCACGTCAGTCATCTTACTTTTTGCAGGAGCTAAAGTTTGGGAGATCTAATATTTCTACGCTACAATTGTAGCTTACCTCCAGAAAGGTTGGACCTACCAAACTTGTTCCTAAACGGAGCACTAAGTTAGGGGATCGGGCAACTGGCAATCGTCCTGTTTATTGTCATAAGCTCAGATTTCTTACTTGTTTTTGGTTTACACGATCCAATTCCATAAAAATCGGGGAATCTACTGCAATTGATATACTTCTTCAAGCGTTCCGGTAGCCGGTTCCCGCATCCGGCATAGAAATCCCTGCAGTAGCTCCGACACGGCATCACCAAACGGTCTTCGTCGTCGCCGAGCGTGCAGGCGGGTTGGAGCAGCTGGCAAACGAAATCCTCGGCGCTCCTATAGCACTCAGCGTCCATCAGCTCCCGGAATGCAATCATGTCTTCCTCCACTTCGCTGAGAGATTTGTGTCCCATTATGTTGGGGTAAGAGGTGAGATTGTACTCGAGGCTACTGCACATTGTCAGTTTGATCGGCTCGCATTTTCTCGGTGGTGGGGGGATCGTGGTGGAAATTGTTGTCGTCACAACATTGGATGCTGATGACACTGTCATTGATGTCTCGAAGGCAGTGTGCGTTTCCTGAAAGAATTATATTAATAAATCAATACCAATATATCGTCTTCCTAGAAGCCTGCCTATGTTAAGCATTCGCGGGCAACGAGAAATCTTTCTAGTGTCGGAGCCAGCGACAAAAAGTGCAAGTTTTGTAAAAGCTGATACTTTCCGATCAGACAGATCAGATCACATTAGATCCGATTATTGATATTATTTATTTTGGACAGGCAGCTTTGCTGATACGCCCAGATCAGATATTGTAAAGCTAGTCATAAACAATATTAACAAGTGTATAAGGTAAAAATCAAGTCTGTTTTTAAATTGATTGACAGAGCTTGCAATAATCACCTCAAATGGTGGTTTATTATAGATGTCCACCACTCTATTTTGCTGAACATTCTTAAGAGGATTTTATTAAAATTTTGCACGGTTGATTTTTTTGCTGTGACCTCAAGATTTGGTTTGGCATTGAATGTGTAAATATCCTAGCCCAGGTACATCGTAATAATTTGTGAGAATTGTATTAATTTGCCTCAATCAGGTCTTCTCGGTGTTCACTTTGTTTGAGAGTAGTCAGTAGTCAGTCCAAGCGACCTTCATAATTCCTATTCTTCAGGCCCACTGGCATTTTGGTTGGACCACTTTTGAGTGTGTTGATCCACTGGAGCAGTATATTCCGTTGTGGAGATGCATAGGTTCAGAGCTGAGGTTCTGAGTGTAGCTGTGCGAGCTCCCAATGTAGGTACACCCAATTAGTTTCCTTATAATTATATTAATTAAGTTTGCATTTATGAGACACAGGATGAGATGAGTTTATAATTTCCGAGGGAAGTTTTTCCCTTCACGAGGTAATTGATATCTGTTTCTAATAACAATGATAATTTAAATTTAGCCTACGTTATTACCTCAATTTGTAGACTATCGATGTCGATGAGCACATTAACCAAATATCTTGAATAATTTTGCAATCTAATTTCTTCTAACATAACATTTTCCACATCGATTACATTGACTGTTAGGTACGTTGGATCGAAGCGCAGATCGAAATGCACCATCAAATCATTTCCCGTGGAACTGAAACAAAATACAAAGAAAGTTTGCAGAAACTATGGTTACGGAGATGAAGTAGTAGACAATCTAGCGAGAAAGGGCTTGGAGAGAACTTGATATACTGTGCTTAAGGACATGAGAATGTAGATAATCTAGCGATAAAGGGCTTGGAGAGAACTCGGAATACTGTGGCTAAGGAGATGAAGAGATAGATAATCTAGCGAGAAAAAGCTCGGAGAGAACTCGGTGTACTGTGGTTAAGGACATGAGAAAGTAGGAAATCTAGCGAGAAAGGATTGGGAAAGGATACTGCGGTTAAGAAGATGAGAATATAGACGATTCGGCGGGAAAGGGCTCGGGGAGGACTCGGTATAGGATAGTAGATAATGTACCGAACAAGGGCTCGGGAGAATTTTGACCGGGTGATAACATATAGTGCCACTGGAGATATTAAGAGAACGACTGCATGAAAGAACGAGCGGTCGGGATAAATGAAGAACTGCAAAATACCAGACTAAAGTCAGGGCCCTCTAATACAAACCAGCGGATAGTAGCGGCATGTCTACTGGACATTGCAGGATCAACAGACTCCTACACATCTAGGCATCGTAGATGAGGCAGCTTGCCGGGGTTTGCGGTATGGCAAAGGAGACAGCGGAGCATAATCATCAATGTGTACCCAGCATTATTTACAAGAAAGTAAACTACTAGCGAAGAAACTATTTGGCAGATATGGCTGAAATATGCGAGACAAGACCTTCGTGGATCTGGCAAAATTGGGTCAGTCAGGACCAGTCCTCCTCCGTGTAGTCAAGACCAATCCTAAATTGCAATGTTGTTATAAATTTTACATTACATTATATACAAATATGGCGACCATGCGACCATTACATTAAAACTGGCGACAATGGTGGAATCTTTTAATAATAATAATAATAATAAACGCTTTATTTGATAAACAAAGCGGCAAGCTTTTAGCCAGATTTAGCTTTAAAGCAATATCTTACAGCTAACCCTAACCTAATGGGATAACATGTTTTGCGGTAAAAATAAGGAAAAACTATTAATAAAATCGCTTATAAAAGCCCGTCGTTTACATGTATCATTACATGTAATTTATAATTTTAAAATGCAATAAAGTTATAATGACGCATTAAAGGTGGCGGGGGGGGGGGGGGGGACGAGAGAAATTTATGAGCGCGTGTTAAAGTGATTCCTGCATTTGAAGTAGTACAAACTCGGTGTTATATGTGGGTAAAGCATTCCAGAGATGGACTTCATGTACGGAGAAAGAGTGCGAGTAGAAATCACTAATGTGACCAGAGATCGAGTGCAGTAGGTTGTCTTCAGATCTCAGAGGGCGCCCGTGAGCTAATAGAGCATTGAAACTACTTATGAGGTAGCACGGAGCGGCCCCCTCCATGATTCTGAAGAGCAAATCGAGGACTTTCGTATCTTTCCTATCCCGGGTTGAGGACCTCATGACATTCACAATGCATTATCGGATTACTCACCTATCTAATGCTAGAATCTCCGTCCCCATAAATCCACTCCTTAATAAACTACGTTTATAGATTAGGTTCAGTCTTTCTCTATAGTCCCTCGATTTTAGTTTGTACACTTTGGTCGAGGGATCGGCATAGTCCATATGCCACGGATCGTTGGTTACTTTAAAAACACCGAGGAACACTTGCGGACTGATTGGCTCACCTGATAGATATGTATCTGGAAAGTAAAATAGAAATATTACTTACTTAACAATCTTAAAGCCGTTTGAAAATTTTAATAAAATTATGTACGACTTGTTTAGAAAATTACTTTATTTTGTCTCCCAAGAAAGTGTTCTATGTGTGGTCGCAAACTAGTGACTTTGTGAGACATCGTTCATTCTCCTTAAGCCATGGAAATAAGCCACTTAATAAGCAAATTACCGTAAATGTTCTTATAAATAATATATTTTTTAAATATTATTTATATTTTGGGAATCTCTGAAAATTTCTTTAATTTTTGTATTTGCCGCATCAATGGCGCATCAATGCTACATTCTTCTCATTATCATATCGCCGTCTTACAATTATAACTCGATAACTCGAATTTAGTAGTTCTGAGATAAACACGTTTGAATGTTTTCTTAAAGTTTAACTCATCCACCATTTTAGATTTGTGGAAACTAATGAGTGGACCTAAATACTAACCTAAAACTAAATAAGTGGATATACAGAGTTTCTGCGCTACGATAGAAGACAGTGCTGCGAACTTTCAGCTAGATAAGTCTACATATCGATTTTTAGTATTATTAGCTGGAGGCGATTTTCAACTTGCTAACTACCGTTAACTCCCAAGGGTAGCGGAATTTCAGTAATCTGGTTTTAAGGGAATATAGAGTTGATATTTTTACATCTTCTGGCATAATTATCTCAAAAATGCCAATTTCGAGTTATCAAGTTATAATTGTAAGGCGACGATATTGTGATCGAACTGGATACAAAATCAACAGAATAAAATAGAGTAAAATAGCAGTAAAGTAAGGGTAATAGCAGTAAAGGATTTAGGTGCGAGTAAAGTAAAACAGCCTACGTACCCGTTAGGTACGTAGACTGTGGTAATGGTTACTACACTATAATAACAATGCTTTCTAGCCAGTATAATATTTTCTATAAAAGTTCATATGTATATTAACATTATAAATACATTGTGATGTATACTATATATATTTATCTTAACTATATTTTTACATTTTATTATTACCTTATCGTATTATTTATATTAATTTATTATTTGTGCACGTGTATATATGTATGTACCTATGTTATTTATCATCATTTAAATACATCTACATAACTCATAATGTGGCTTTCCTATCCGTTTCCCCTTACTTTTAAACCTGAATTTTTTTCATAGCTCCTTGCGCTGTAACAAAAGATTTAATTTAATTGTGAAAACTTTTAATTGGCCTTAGATTTCTAAAATATGTGTTAGCATTAAGTATAAAACGCTGTAAGTTTTCCGAAAAAAAAAATAAAAATATTGTCATAAAACTTGGTTGTTAATTTGTTGCGCTCAACATCGGTACTTTATAGTATTTGTGACGCAACAGCGACCAACGTGGTAACCCAGATTGCAGCGTTTCGTGGGAATGCAGCTTAATCGATTCTGGGCTCACAGGGATGCATCGTATGATGTGGTATTTTCTACGTTTTCTTTAGGAGATACAAGACAATGCAGCCCTTAACAATTTACATTTATTATAATAAGATGCTGCAACCGTGATAGTAGCAGTGTATTTATTATCAATAACTTCATATAATTTTAAAATCATACAATAAGTTCTAACACTACTAAGAAGTGCATACTTTTTCGACAATGTTACGACAAAACGGTTTTCCATCCATTTTCTGTTTTATATTGATTGGAAGGGGGGGGAAAACGCTATATATTCAAACTGAATCACGGCTGAAATACGGCAGGTAGAGGCCGCGTAAACGACTTCGGTCCGTAACCAGTCGAAATGAAGAAGGTAGCCTGAAAGTTAATTCCAGATGGAGATATCCTTCCAAAACTGGTAGCCAGGGGCGAGGTGGCCCCACTGGGTTACCTTCTTAGTGTCTCGCCGTAAGGCGTTGGACTCTGGTGGGTTCGTGGGTTTGCTGGACGGTAGGTTTGTGCCGTTCCAAAGCCTTCTACGCTCATCTCACGGCTAAAAGAACGATCGCATATCGTTATACCAGCCTGGTTCGACGGGCACGCCCTTTGTAGTCGAAACCGCCCAACTGTAGTTTGCCCTATATCGCCATATGTAAAAAAATACTTTATAGTATATTTTCTCGAAAACCGCTTAAGTAGATTGCATCGTTTTGTCGTTTAAGGGCAGAGCTACAACCCTGCGAACCAAAAATTTATGACCCTTACGTATTATTGACACTTACGTAGTATTGGCACTTACGTCCTAGATAAACAGCGACCGCTGCGAGCAATAAAACTACGAGGAAAGCGGCGAGGCAGACGCAGCCGCCCTTGCAGCCGCGACTGAGCTTGTGCCGCGTGAAACGAATGTCGCTGTCAGCCGACAGTGTGGACGCGGCGCCACCGCCGCCCCGCCGCCCCGCGCCGTTGCCGTTCGCGACTACTGCAGCCGTGCGGCCGCGACCGCGACCGCGACCGTGGCGGCCGACGCTCGCGACCATCTGCACCTGATGGACAAAAAAAACATTGTGATTAATATTTCATTAGGTTGTTTGTAAAATACTTTGAATGAATTATTTTATAGGCTGATGGTTTGATGTAGAAATAAAAATAATAAGAGCTATTCCCTAAGCAGCGGAGGGCTTCCCGGATTGGATTGAGGATGGGCATAAATTTCGAGTGTCCTATGTAGGTTTAATTGGAGTCGCTTTGCCCATCGATCTCAAAAACCTAGCTTAGCTAAGTTTATGGAAATAAAAGTTACAATTAAAAATAATAATAATAAAATAAAATAAAATATAAATATAACATTATTATTCTTACAAGTTTAAATTATTATTATACAAATTCATATTCCTAATGAAATTAACCCAAATGAAAGAATATCATATTGGATTGGGAAATGGATTCCCGGATTGGATTGGGAAATGCTTATATGATGATGTGCACAACTTTCGACTGGGCTATAGTCGCTTCGCCACTAGCGAACGATTAGGTACCTACCTCCACTCATCTGTGTCAAAAACCAAGCTAAGCTTATTTTGCGTAGTATTTTTCGTGGCATTAGGTATCGCACCACAAACACCAAAATCCGTTTATTTTTTACCGACTTCAAAAAAAGGAGGAGGTTATCAATTTGGTTGCATTTTTTAAAAATGTTTGTAACATCAGAACTCATCGACATTTATGAACCGATTTGCAAAATTCTTTTTTTTTGAAAGAATATACCTACTTCCAAATTGGTCCCATTTTTATCAAAATCATGTTCTGATGACGGGATCCACGAGGAATTGAGGGAACTCCTCAAATATTATCATATGAAGTAGAAAATATACATGTCGGTTCAGTTCCGATGACAACGCATTTTTTATGGTAAGCATGACCTGATTTTACACCCAGGGTTGGCTCCCGACGAGGGGACTCCTTAACGGTCAGCGGCAGAGACACGAAATTTTGCATATGCATTCAATTACGACAGCCCGTTTTGTTTCACCAAGACAGAACTGCGGCACCCAGGGTTGGCTTCCAACGAGGGAACTACTCAACGGTCCACAGCACAGACACGAAATTTTGTATACGCATTCAGTTATGATAGTCCGTTCTAAATTTCACCTACGACATGGCTGATACTTAGAACGACTGCACCACCATATCACCAAACACCAAACACCACCACCAAAACAATCGGTTATTTTTGTTTTGTTAAAATGTTGTCTATTAGCTTCTTTGTTCACATATCCACAAAAGTGCCGAATTCTTTATATAATATTAGTTATATTAAATATTACATAAATGGGTAGACCATGTGTCTATTGTCTCTTGGAGTATTGTACGTGACATGAAAGTCTGAGCTTCGATGTCATGAAAGTTTATTTTGCTGTCGCATTATTTGAAATGATATTGGTGGTTATTTTAAATAGTTAGTGGACATCTTTAAGAATGACGAAATACTTAAAACTACAAAACATACCATGTTCGATAGCATCGACTATTTCATCTCCCTGTGGTGAAAATCACCGCATCTCAAAATGCATTTCTATACAGAGCGTGTCATAGATATAATACAGACTTTTTAAGTGTGGACATATTACACTCATCAAAAACCTCCTATAAGAATTCAATAAAAAAATCTACAGTATCTAGATGATCACAAAACATTTATACATATTATATTTCATTTAATTTAGTTCATGGACACCATTTTATCTCAAGTATATTCATTATAATACTTATATATCATACCTAAAATTAAATATAAATATATTTAAATACATAATATTTTTTTATTTATTTTGTCTCTTCCTTTCACCTCACTTCCCATACCGATTCCCCCCATTCTCAAGCGGAAACAATTTAAAAATATATTGCGTTTATTTTGTATACATTATATATTCGGAATCACATTAATGGATTTTTGTCACTTTTAAATACGTTTTTATTGCATTGTATGTAGTTCTGTTTGGTTCCAGAATAAAATAAAATAAAATAAAAATAACTAAGATAAAAAGTGTTTTGTATGATTATGTGAAGAGGTGTAATATTAAATTTTAATATACTTATAGAGCTAGCGTAAAGCGTTTTAAAAAATGTACAAAATAAGTGACATTTTGGAAACAGCTCGAAGTCAATAACATAGCTTAAGAGTAAACATATACAAAATTGGCGTTAGGCGATTTTGGAGCCTAGTTAAAAAATAAAGGCATTATACTATTTTCATGCCAGGATTGATAACAAATAAAGTAGTTTAAAAAATCTTCATCGACATATTTGCCATTGTTGGTCTATTTTTCGTAAAATTCAAGATAAGGTCTTTATTCAACCAAAGTTTAACTCGATTCCTAGCAATCAGCCTAGCCACAGCATTCCTAGCAATCGACGAACAGGCTTATTAACACGCTTTTATTAGGTCGACCTGTATGTAACTAACTATGTATGTAATGGAATCTAAGGTAACTAACTTAACCATCTTCCAAGTATCGTAGCGTCATGAAAATTGGCACCTGTATGTAGTTCTGATGACAATACAATAATATGGTACTGTCGAACTGATCTGATGATGGAGTCGGAAGATATGAACTGGAACTTCATGATGGAACATCGTATCATAGCTGTGTTTGGACTTGTTAGATAAGTCTTGGAATGAACTTTGACCACGATTAGGTTTCTCGGTCTGATGATGAAGCCGGAAGATAGGCACTGGCGTTCCATGATGGAATATCTCATCATAGCCGTGTTTGGACTTGTTAGAAAGGTCTTGTAATGAACTTTGACCACGATTAAGTTTCAAGGTTTGATGATGAAGCCGGAAGACAGGAATTGGCATTCCATGATGGAATATCGTATCATAGTCGTGTTTGTACTTGTGAGAAAGGTCACGTAATGGACTTTGAACACGATCGGGTTTTAACGTTATAACAAACCTATTATAAATATTGCGTGTAAATATTGGCATAGGTGCCTGTATAAAATGGAGAGTGTAAATAGAATATTTTTTTGGTTTTCACGTGCATTTACAAATGCGTGTTTTTAGTGTTTTTTTTAAAACGATTAATTTATTTTTTGTTTGACATATTCATCTGCTTCCTTTTGCATACGTCAGGCAGCGTGGGCCCTCGGTGCAAAACACAACTCGACATTCTTTCTCACAATTAAGTGCTTTAGCAGCTGGAGGCCCAAATGTCAAACGACCTAATTACATTGACATTATTCGCGGTGCCGCCCGCGAATGTTATGGTCGCGTGCCTCGTCTAACCAAATAAGCCTTGTAACAATGAACGAAAATTAGCCGAAATGCTAATGTATGTTATTTGTGCTTATTAATAGGTTAGTTCCTTGTTTGGTGCAATTGGCGTTTGAGGAGGAGATCATATTATAAAATAATAATATATATTTTCTATTAGATATTTAAGCCGTTGCAGGAAGTTTTAACGATATTAGATCGTTCTGTCTCCCGTGAGGTGAGCGCAGAAGACTTGGGACGAAGACAGTCCACCGTCTAGTTACGCCACTCGCCCGTAACAAGCCAGCGCCTTACCGCGAAATAACCAGGTTAATCAACATGCGGTCCGACACTCGCGCCCTTACTACCAGGTGCATCCAGATTACTCCAGTCTCCCGACTGGTTACAGGTTCGAGGTCGCTTGCGCGGTTCTTCTCACTTACGTAGCGGTGATACGTGTTTACCGAATCTATCGCGCACCACGGCATCATTTGCCCGGCTCTTCACCAGGTATCGGGTAGCCGATTGGTCGTTTCAAGAGCAGTTGGCGTAAGCTGAACAACTACCCCCGCACTATAGGAGACAGTACTGTTTTCAGACTCCCACGGCTGTCGGTCAGAATCGATTGGCTCACCGCCACGATTGGCGCACCGTGTCGCGGACGATTCCAGGAGCGCCCGAAGGGTGACTCCTAAGGAAAACCGGCCCGCAGGCCAGAGTCTCGCTCACACTTCTGCGTGAAGGCCGCCGGATGGGTTGACCCGTGATTTTAACTGACACATGGGCCTCAGTGGCCAAACTGCAACAGTACCCTACTTGCATAGGGTACTGTTGCAGTTTCTACTTGCATGTCCACTACATCTACTTGCATAGTTTTTATCTATCTTTGTGTAATGTCTGTTTGTGTAATATCTACCTTTGTGTATATGTAGCTGAAACTCCAGCATCGATTTAAACCCCAAGGAATATAGGCAGGTACCTACCCCACACTTCGTGGCTTCCTAAAAGCATTGCTTATTAATCAACGATTATATCGAAACTAACTGTAAGCCCTCTTATATCAACACACGTTTTCTTGCGTGAAAATCTATGATTAATTCGCTGTGTATCACTCGTAGATAATTCAATTCAATTGTTTATTTATTAATTTCACAGTATTTATGACACAGCAAAATTATATTATACAATCACAGATTAATTAAATGAAACCCATTACAGATTTCAATAAAATTACAGAAATTACATTAAACTACCTAATAAAACTAAAATACCGAAAATTTTACTACTACATGAGTGGCTTGTATTTAGGGTGTGTGTGTGTGTATGAGAGAGAGTGTGTTGAGTGTGTGGGCGTAGAGTGTAAGTGTGTATAATAGTAATAATAGCGTATATATAGTATAATAATAGTAATAATCATGCGTCAAATACCTAAAAATAGTCACTTTATTGTATTGGCTAGGGTTTAATTTACGGAGTACTGCTTATATAATTATTAAAATATCAATAGCATTTAAATGGGTAATGTAAAGCTCGCAGCAGCGTGTGAGTAATTCTAATACTGGATGAATTAGTTTTAAAACGTGGCAATCAAAAAAAAGCGAAATTGGCGCGTGGTTTTCAATGAGGCGTTAATATTGATCTCGTCGACCGGGTCAGAGCAGTCAAATATGCCATTCATTGTTTTAAAAAGGCATAGAGCATCATGCATTTTGCGCCGATATGATAGCAAATATATTTTAAATAGTAGGTCCGCCTCATTAGTATTAGTACAATAACTTTGGTTTTGACATTTAAATACCCGACGAACTTGTTTTGTTTTTGATATTTTGTAAAAAATACAAATTTCTCACCTTCGTCCTTCGTCCTTCAAACTTAAAATTATAATTATGTCGGAAAATAAATATGGTGCACAGTGCCAAGTCAGAAGAAGATATGAACACCCAATGATGGATCATGCATGACCCAAGAGGAATATTATGACCGATTGAGTCTGTGTCCCCACCGGAGTTTACTATAAATACGTAGTATCTATCTACTTGCACGTTATCCAAATGTACAGAACCTTGAATAAATTTTGAAAAAGCGACAGATATTGTGATAGGATAGGTAAATCCTATATAGTTTTTATTTCTTGCCAGGTCATATCAGTTTTAAATTTTCACGTCATCTTGTAATCATAGTTAATTATTGTTTACAGTTGGAAATTGGCTTAATTAAATCCAAACTATGCACATATCTTTCTATACGTAGGAAATCTACCTACATACATCTAATTTGAAATTTAGTAGTTATTATGCGAATAATCCAACAAGTAATATTTATTGGCTGTTTACTTTTAAAATATTGTTTTTTCCTTAAATGGCCATTAATTTCTAATTAAGCCTAACAATGTGTTTATTCTCTGTTGTTTCAGTAAGATATTATTAGTTTTAGTAATTAAAATTGAATAAATATGCAGGATTTAGTAATAAAACAGGATAAATTATAAATAGGATAGAAAACGAATTTACCGCGTGAAATTTGTAGGACCCGAC
This sequence comes from Micropterix aruncella, assembly GCA_944548615.1. NCBI lineage: Eukaryota > Metazoa > Arthropoda > Insecta > Lepidoptera > Micropterigidae > Micropterix > Micropterix aruncella. Next base: position 2,808,936 of record OX155954.1, read on the forward strand.
GTTTCGGTGACGTTGCAGCCGCCGTTGTCTAGGGTAGACTAAAGAGCTGTCAGTCCGTTGTTTTGCGGGTAGGCCGCAAACCGCTGCCGCCACTGCGTAGGTTATAACGGTGGTGGGGGGCCGGGCTCAGAGCGCGGGAATTTTTAAAATCCGTCTTGCACACAACACTCACTGTATCCTGTTTTACGTCTTTGCGTTCGGCGTTCGGCGGCGGGAACATTTTAAGAAGAGGGTTCCACGTAGAAGAGAGTTTGTAGCCGTCATCTCTATTGAAGTTCGGAGTTCTTCTTATTTCAATGGCTTCCCGGATCATGCGAGGAAAGTAGAATTGTTCCTTGGATAGAACAATGGGATTTTGAAACTGCATCCAGTGGTTACTTCCGCTATCCAATATATGTTCGCAGATCGCCGATTTTTCTCGCTGAACGTTTTTAACAGCTTTGATGTGTTCTGTCAGTCGCGTGGCTATGGGCCGTTTCGTTTGTCCAACGTAGGCTAGACCGCAGCTGCATTCGACTTTATACACACCCGGGGTTTGCAGTGGTATTACATCCTTTACAGGCCTCAAAAATCGAGCTATATTTTGGGTCGGTTTGAAGATCGTTTTTATATCGAATCTGTTTAGCATCTTACTTATTCGATCAGTCACGCCCTTGACGTATGGTAAGAATGCTCTTGATCTGCTCGGTTTTTGAGTTTTGTCCGTATTAGATCGTGTGCGTGTCTCGTGATATTTTCCGTATCCATTTTTCATAAGGACATCATTGACATGTTCCATCTCCTTCGGAAAATGCTCAGTGTCGCATAGATCGCGTGCTCGATTCACGAGCGACGTTTGCACTGAACGTAGATGGTAGGGATGATGGTGTGAGCTTGCATGCAAATATCTGTCCGTATGTGTGGGCTTCCGATATACCGTATGTCCGAGAGTATTGTCACTTCTCGTCGTCACTTTGACATCCAAAAATGGTAAGGAGCCGTCCTTCTCTACTTCATAGGTGAAACTGATTTTTGGGTGTATGGAGTTTAGATGACCCAGGAATTCTTTCACCGTTTGAATGTTGCCTTTCAGGATGCAGAAGGTATCATCCACGTAGCGAAGCCAGAGAATGGGTTTAATTTTGGAGGTTTTTATGGCTAATTCCTCAAAAATATAGCTCGATTTTTGAGGCCTGTAAAGGATGTAATACCACTGCAAACCCCGGGTGTGTATAAAGTCGAATGCAGCTGCGGTCTAGCCTACGTTGGACAAACGAAACGGCCCATAGCCACGCGACTGACAGAACACATCAAAGCTGTTAAAAACGTTCAGCGAGAAAAATCGGCGATCTGCGAACATATATTGGATAGCGGAAGTAACCACTGGATGCAGTTTCAAAATCCCATTGTTCTATCCAAGGAACAATTCTACTTTCCTCGCATGATCCGGGAAGCCATTGAAATAAGAAGAACTCCGAACTTCAATAGAGATGACGGCTACAAACTCTCTTCTACGTGGAACCCTCTTCTTAAAATGTTCCCGCCGCCGAACGCCGAACGCAAAGACGTAAAACAGGATACAGTGAGTGTTGTGTGCAAGACGGATTTTAAAAATTCCCGCGCTCTGAGCCCGGCCCCCCACCACCGTTATAACCTACGCAGTGGCGGCAGCGGTTTGCGGCCTACCCTCAAAACAACGGACTGACAGCTCTTTAGTCTACCCTAGACAACGGCGGCTGCAACGTCACCGAAACGTCGGGTCCTACAAATTTCACGCGGTAAATTCGTTTTCTATCCTATTTATAATGTCAAACAACCGCGATAGTCTTCGATTTTATAAAACAGGATAAAGGTTAGATTTAGTCAATAAAAATGAATGAATTTATAGGACGTTTGGGTCTAACAATCCTATTTTTCGAAGAGGCGATTCTGTTCATCAAACTGGACCAAAAAAAAATACAAAATTTGGTTTTCTGAAAAAAAAAATAAGTTACGAAACTTACTTTTATTGTAAAATATTGTAAAACTTTTTTTTATATTAGGCATTTGTTGCTGAATCTTTATTTTAACTTTACATGCGTGCAATTCGGGAAACGTTGAAAATATGCGTTATTTTCGAATGTGAGACCCTAATTATCTTATATCCATTATCCATTACGTCTTTGTTATATCATTATATCATTACTTACGTCCATTATATCATTATCCATTTTCCATTACGCCTTAAAATGTGAACTATCAGTAACTGCAAACACATATCAAGAAGTGCGTGATTAAACAAACGAGCCTGATCAATTGTCATACAAATTATTTAGTCTTACGAGCGCAGTCTCTGAGGCCCAAGGGGACATTTCTTATTTTTACTTAAAACTACGTTTACACAGAAAATACGCATTCTAAATTTCTGCGAAAAAATAAGCAAACTAATGAAGGGTGGCTTTATGATCAGTGATATTCGCTATGTCAAAAAAAACTATTATATTTGCAGTAAATAAAGGTGGAAGTTTTAAATTTACATAGTAAAAAGGGAATTCAACATTTTTGCCATAGTATAGAGGATTTTACTATAATAATTGGAGTCAAAGAAAATGATACCTTTGAGAGGCAGACACCCCTATTTTTTATTGTTTTGTTTCTATGAAATTTTAAGGGTCGAAGCATCAGGGCCAAAATGTCGTAAGGTTTTTTTAAGCATTATAGCCACTCTTCTTTAGTTCATTATTTTTTCAGAATTTCAGAATGCGTATTTTCTAAAATACCATCCTGAAAGGCCATGAGTACATATTAAATAAATACTATGATCTCGTAAAAGCTATCATCCAGAAGGGCTTCACTGTTCACCTTCACGCGGTGGAAGTTCGCGCTCCTGACAACCAAATCTCTGTTTTATCTCTTTAAAGATCTTGGTCTCTCGAGGATAATAATGAACTACGTCCTAGAAAAAATATCTAAAAACGCAATTTCCACATCTCAGATTGTACGACTTCGAAGGGGGAGTAAATGGGTGGTGAGGTGGATGCACACATGTGGCAAGAGAGCTGTCCTAAACCTATCACAGCCGGTCGTTAATCCGGAGTCCACCGCTCACCTCCCAGAAGTCTAATAATAACATTATGATGTCCCCAATTGCGGTCGGTGAATTCCCTGGCAGCTGCCATGGAATTCACCGCATTGGGTCCCAAAAAGCGGCTGTCTATTAAAATTTCCTCGTCTCCATTGATATATAATACAATATATTGTAAAAGATCCTGATATTATAAGTTGCATGTATATTTTGAGGTCGCGTTATGTGTGGTAACGTTGATATCGGCGCGCGAAATCCGAAAATATGACACAAGATTATTGCTCAAAGATCGTTTTATTGCTGAATATCGATAAAGCCATAACTGCGTTTGCAATCATCGCGCCTGCGCAGTACCGAAAAAACTGGTGATAAATTGCCAATAAATCATTGGATATGGAGGCTATAAATTTGAGATTAAGCAACGTCGAGGAAGCCGAATGTTATAGGAGGGTCTTCAGGCAGGAAATGCCAAATCTGAGTAAATCAGTCGTAGCAGTGAGGTAGTCAATTAATCACTCAATTAATCTAATTCTACCCCATTAGGTAGGTATGGATACATTTTTACGTTTCACATGTTAATAACGTGGAAAATTAACGATAGGTTATTGGATTACTCAGTTCCATAATACGTTTTGGCAACCCTTCTACGCCCTGACATGCAGTATTCTCCGGCGAAACTAATAGCAACTTATTTGGCCATTGCATCCATAAAAAAACACTGAAAATTAATGTTTTTTTTTAAAAATGGAATTATTGGTTATTCAAACTCAATAATTTAACCATTGATAACAATAACATTTAAGTATTAGTGCTATCTATCGCATTTTTTATATAGGTTGATTACACTACAGAAATAATATGGGGAGATAGAATACCATCTGAACATATACATGCATCTGAACATATACAGTGCGTCTGAACATTAGCTGTATACGAAATAAAAATGACAGCTATGGAAATAATATTAAAATAAGGATTAAGGATATAGAAAATAAGAGCTATGCTTTAAAATCCATTTGTTGTTATATTATTATTTGTTTCAAGATAGGATACCGTATAGGCATGTTTAGAGCGCCATTTATAGTGCGACGCCTTATAATGCTATGCCACGAACGTTGCCATATTGAACATATTCATCAATCTTTGAAATTACATATATTATGTGCCATTTACAGGTTGCTTTTTGCAGTAAAATCCTAGCTGCCAAACGTATTATGGCACTGAGCAATCTAATACCTTATATATTCAATGGTGATAGATACTAAACATACCTTGATGTATATAAATTTAATTTTAAAAATATATAATCGTTATGAGAATCATCAGAAATGACACGCGGAAACAATTGATATCCTCATGGAGGTAAGTATTGTACACATCTTTTCAGACAGTCATTCAGTGTTACAAGCATTGAAGAACGAAAAGATTTCTTTGAAGAAATCAAAGCTTAGGAGCAATATATTTCGACCTTACTGCCACGGTTATTGTGACTAAATGTGGGCAAATTAATTTATAAAAAGAGTATTTTTTATATTTTTTCCAAGTAGCGGATCATAATAAGGAAAATAAATCAGTAATTAATAACACATGCCAACTCGACATCGAAGGGAGGAGTGGGATATAAGGACATGCAAAAAAAACGGTGGGGGGGGGGGGGGGGATTCATAAGTTGAGTAAAATGTCTCTTTAGAGATTTTTTAAACCCGTCCAGAGTTTCAAGTTGTCTTAGGGGCAAAGACACTAAGTTTTAGAGTCGGGGCCGCCTGCACTGCAAATGGACATGAAATTTGAGAAACGCTGTGGTATAGCCAGTGGAAGGCTATGGGATAAAATCTTACGGCCCTAATAATTAAAACCTTCCTAGCATGTCATAGAAACAAAATAATCAAAAAATAAGCTAATAGTAAAAACAAATTTGTTAAAAACAAGTGTTTTTACTATTAACCAATCCTGTGTGCAGCAGCCATGTCATAGTGGAACTGTGAACGGGCTACCATAATTGAATGCGTATACAAAATTTTGTTTCTGTGCTGTTGACCGTTGAGGAGTCCCCTCGTTGGAAGCCGACTTTTGGTGCAGCAGCCTTGTCGCGGTGACACTTAGAACGGTCTGTCATAATTGAATGCGTATATAAAATTGTGTGTCTGTGCTGTGAACCGTGGAAGAGTAGCCTCGTCCGGAGCCGATCCTGGGTTCATGTCATGCTCACCATAAAAATGCATTGCCATCAAAACTGAACCAACATGTACATTTTTAACTTCCTATGATAAGGAAGTGGTTCTAATTAAGCTTGGGTAGATTTGAACATACTAACAAACATTTCAAGGTAAATAAAAGCATGTAGCAATGGCATAATAATATTCTTTTGCTACAATTAATTATTTTTGAAAAATCCGCCTTGACTGCAAACGTCCTGTATTTAAAAGTTTGTGAATGCTGAGATATATAGCCACTGATAGATTTTCCTGAAAGCGTAATGGAGGGCCATGGGGGTGTAAGCGGAGCGAAAAGATTATACAAATAAGAAGGCATGTTTGAATGTAGCACCTACACGAAAGAGTAGGGTGAGTATTATAAACCTGTTGGTTTTTAATACACTTTTATTAGGTCGACCTGTATGTAGCTATGTAATGGAATCTAATGTAACTAATTTAACCATCTTCCAAGGATCGTAGCATCATGAAAATTGGCAGCTGTATGTAGTTCTGATGACAATACAATAATATCGAACTGATCTGATGATGGAGTCGGAAGATATGAACTGGAACTTCATGATGGAACATCGTATCATAGCTGTGTTTGGACTTGTTAGAAAAGTCTTGGAATGAACTTTGACCACGATTAGGTTTCAAGGTCTGATGATGTGGTTTATACGTGCATTTATAAAAGCGTGTTTTTAGTGTTTTTTTTAAACTATTAATTTATTAAATTAAGGCGAAAAAACCCCGGACGCGCGAGTCAAACTACCACTTTACCGGTTTTTACTATCTATTCCGATATCTTCTTCTTGGTTGCACTATGGCTTTCTCTAGTCGCAGATGATACATATTAGATGCGACGTTACAATAAATAAGTTAAAGACACTTTCTTCGGACTATTTTCACGTCCGATCCATTGAAGTGTATGTCGCCTCTGTCCCACTTTTGCGTCTACTTGAGTCGACTCCACCCACAAATCGAGGCTGCGAGACGCATGCAAATGATCGACTCACTTAGAGAACAGCAGACTGCAACGATTCGACTTTAAAGAAAGCGGTGAAGCTCGTGATTGGAGAGTTCTGCAAGAAGGATACACATCAGGATCGACTTTTTTGTAAACGACACGTGAAATATATCATGTGGAATATTGCGCAAAAAATAAAAGAATATGACATAATTCAATATTTTGTTTTGGTGCAACATGGGGAAGATGTTGTTTTTTTTTTGAAGTGCCTGTTAATACTTTTCCGACATACCAACCGACCAGTTGGGCAGTGTCGACTTCAACGGGCGAACCCGTCACCCCAGGCTGGTATAACGATATGTGATCGTTCTTTTAGCCGTGGGATGAGCGTAGAAGACTTAGGGCGGCAGAAACCTACCGTCCAGCAAACCCACAAACCCGCCAGAGACCAACGCCCTACGGCGAGGCAATAGGAAGGTAATCCAGTGGTGCCTACCTCGCCCCCTGGCTACCAGTTTTGGTAGAACATCTCCGTCTGAAATTAACCTTCAGGATACCTCCTTCCTACCGACTGGTTACGGGACTTCTACCTACCGTAATTCAGCAGTGATTCAGTTTGAATCTATCGCGGACCAAATGCGTCTTTTGCCCGGCTCTGAATTCAGGATCAGGTAGCCCAAAGGTAATTTCAAGAGTCGTTGACGACAGGCCAACATTCACCCCACTGCTTAGGAGACAGTACAATGTCATAGTCTCCAGACTCCTTCAGCAATTAGTCAGAGTGCATATTCGATTGGCGTCTCCGAACGGTGCGCAAACCGTCCAGTAGCGCCGGGAGGCAATTCCAAAAGGAGAAACCGATCCACCAGCCGTGAGGGCCTGAGACGCGCGAGAGTCTTACCGCGGGTAGCCTTCCACACGAGGAGGCTTTTGAATAGGAGTTAAATCGTGAGTTCGGCTGATCCGAGAACAAAGTGGATCTTATGGCACGAGCTACACGAAACCATTCGCTACCGACCAGGCGGGAAAGTATTGTGAACGCGATAAAAAAATGCGAGATGGACGAAAATATTCATTTTGAGCTCTCCTGAGAAGATTTAGACCACTTCCAGATGAAAGTATGTTTGTCTGTGTGTGTTCCTCCTCGATAGCGCCCAAACGCTTAACCCTATTGAGCTAAAATTGGACATGCAGGCATCATTTGGCCATGGCAAGAGCAAAATAGGTTCCAATACAAAATTGCTGATGAAAATCTAGATATGCGAATTTGCATTATTGCTCGCTGACAATACTTTAACTTGAATCAGCCTTAACTTGAATCCTGAAGGGTCATGCTCAAAATTCTTCCATAAGTACTTGCCAGGAATGTGTTTTAATCATGTTCCTATTTTTGGGCTCTTTCTCATTCTCATTCTCTTCTCATATCTAAAAACAGAATAAACAAATTGTCATGTCTAGACCTATTAGTCTGCAACCGCAACGCACGATATGACCGTGATGTGACTCGACCACTATGTCCTGACCACTGACCAACCGGATCCGTTACTGTCAACTGACCGAACGAGGTTTATATAAAGCTGAGTGCGCATTTTGCGCTACGCGAACCGTGCGGTCGCACATAGGCGTATTTGACACAAAAAGGTGATCAAAACTTATCATCATTTCTCAATGTTTACACCAGAGGTGCTCAAACTTTTTTATCCCGTTGACCGCTTTCTTTTTTTTTGTTTTCCGCAGACCTCCTACCTGCCAAATATTGAATTTCTCTATGCTTATTAACTTTAAATGTCTTTTTGAGTATTGATCGCTTACATAGGGCTTTTGGTAAAGCGGACAAATCTAAAAAAATAAATTTACAATTTATACTCGTAGCTTTATTGAAAACTACTTAAACTTTGCATGCGAAATTTGTATTTCTATACGTCCACGACCTTGAAGTACGAAACATTTAGGAAAGTCACACATAACTGCACATGTAGCACTATGTCGCTTGCTCATTCTTGTCCTACTCGCAAGCACGGTGAAGTGTAATTTATTCACATATCTCGCTCGCGCCTTCCCTCGTTAGTCATGTGCGTTAGCCTCCGCAATCGACTAGTGATGCAATATGATGTGAGTGTTGATTTCCTTCCATGACACTTGTGACGCGCGTGTTTGTTTATTGCGAATAATATAAGTTTAAAAAAAATACGATGCTGTTTAAAATCTGTTTTAGGTGTAATAAGATGTTTGACTGCAATGGTCGACTGTAAGATATCGCTATAGCGATAAGTCCGCCATTTGTGCATAAATTGTCTTTTTTATAAAACCAGTGTATTATTCATTAAGTTATGTTTTTGTAGCACAATAAAGTTATTCTTTTCTATTCTATTCTATTAAGACATTTACGGCACGCCTAAAAGTTTATGCTGATGCCCACTAAAGTGGATCCCCATTTACATCACGTGCACCGGGTAACCCTATTTTTAAGCTATTACATAGCTTTTATCGCGGGCCAGCGCGGCGACCGAATGAAGAAATTTCTTAACGAATATTAATGATTTTAAACTGATAATTACGTCTAAACGAGTACTGCTTACGATTCGAAAAAAATATATGTTAAACAAGAACATTTTCCTAATATTCTTAGCTTTGAATATTTTAGATTCTGTTTATATTACATAGTGTAATTAATTTGTGAAATTAGGTCTAACCGAACACAAAAACGAATACTACCCAAATACTATCTGGAGTATTATTATGAAACCTGCACCATTTTAAAGATAATTTAATTTCTATCTTTTTATCAACGATTTTCTTCGAATAGTAGTTTTTTCGAATATAATCCGTTTTTTTTGCTTTATTGAATAAAAAATTCGTGCGCGGCGCTCTATCGGAAGACGTTTAAATTATTCCGAATCATTTGCTTCCGCAGCCGCAAATGATTCGGAATAATTTCAACGTTTTCCGATAGAGCGCAGTTATCTGATATCAGAAAAAATAAAATAAATAAATAAATATAATTCTATATAAGTTGTTAAAAAAATGCTATGCAATAGCTTTACCGCGGCAGTCCCCGAGTGCCACACGTATATATATATATATATATATATATATATATATATATATATATATATATATATATATATATATATATATATATATATATATATATATATATATATATATATATATATATATATATATATATATATATATATATATATATATATATATATATATATATATATATATATATATATATATATATATATATATTTAATTTGTTGAGTGGGGTTTTTTAAGGTCTTTATGAGCCTTGTAACACTGCGATCATTGCTGATCTATTGTGTTCACCACCTACTATAGTTCTGCGCTACGACTTGTGTCATTTAAGAACCGCAGCAGGTTTTTGGCGCCAGATTGTCCCTATTTTTTTTATTGTTTTCATGGACTCCCTACAATTGGAAATCGACCCCAAGTGTCCAATTGCAGGGAGTAAACCACTTTGGGGATCACTAGTTTACACGTTCGCAATCATATTTATGATGAATTTGAATTTTCCATGCCATGTATTCGGAAATACCATTAGATTTTTTTCATTCAATTAATTTGGAAACAATGCGAATACAAATATTAAATCCAAGCTATGTAATTATTATTAACAATTTAACAGCAATATTAGGAGTCGTGAAACGTGACTCCTGAAATGCTTGTCAGCGAGTGAAGCTTCGCCAAACATCGTTTGTTTGAAAAAAAAATACTGCACACACAATAGAGTATAACATGGTGGACCCATTTGGAAAGTCGCAATATTTTACGACCATACCTTCAGAGTTAATATGACTAAATGTTCATGACGGCAAATTAATATACACTCGGAAGGAATTAATCCGGGTCCCCCAACATATAATTAGCATAAAACCTAATATCTCGATAACTAAGAATGGGTGTAGGTTACATAATTACCACATAAATAATAAATACATAATACCAGGAATGCTTTTTTTGTGAGAGAACAGAAACAAAATCAAATATACAAGTTCAGTGAAATCATAGCTTTCGATTTGAAAACAATCGTTTATTTTGTTTTATCCTTTTTGGTGGTATTACTTTGCAGCAGTCAAGAAATTTTATTAGTATTATTAGAGTAGTATTAAATAGTCTATAAAATACTTTTTATTTGAATAAACTAGAATTCCTATTTTCCGAGACATTAAGGTTTACGTTGGTAACCCTGATACACTTGTTATACACTAGGGAGCACCCTAGTGTATAACAAGTGTATTATTTTTTTGTAAAGTAGTGGTCATTATAAATAAGTACAATTACATAAGAAACATAACAAAGAAAATTAAACAGAAATGAATGACTTAATAATATGTCAACTCAAACATAGCAATAACAACTCGGCAATATCGTGGTCTTTTCGGATCATTTTTTTAACAGTACAGCTGTGATTAAAAAGTGAGTGTTCGGTTAGGGAAGAAGTCATGCGATAATCAAGCAAAGAATAGCAGCGAGAGTGCAGCGATCAGCTTATGACCTGGTTTTGGCTGCAGTGAATGCCGAAGGTCGCCGTGCACTCGTTTTCTTCGACCAGGGAACCCTCATGCTAAGTGGCTGCTCGCACTTTACATGGTTTGTCACGTATGTGTCTAATGTGTAGGCACCTTTAGGATTAGTAACATTGCATTGACCGTGATTTTTCGAGAAACCGTCTGTCTTCTTTGTCTGACAACGGTGTTGTCGCACTCTCATTAGCGACGCTATTGTCTTCGCATTTGCCGCCGTTTTGCCAGCGGTGAAAATAAAAAAAAACCGGTTAATTTTTTCCAATGCAATGCGAAGTTGAAGGACGCCATTGTTTCGAGTTGAGCGACTAGGTGAAAGCCGGACGGTTTCGTGTCATCGCGCCGTGATCTATGGGACTTTCTTTGCCGTTTTTCAATCTTTCTAGGGCACGCGGAGCTGTCCCAAAAATTGGAGCAGCGTCGTGTCCAGAACGTGACGAATTGAGATAATTTTTCCTTTGAAAGCATGGAAACGACGAGACAATTAAAGTCAGTCAGTTATAAATGAAGGCGACAATCGTCTTCCATGATTTATATTACGTTATAGCAACGAATGTTTACCTCACAGTTTTGTGAGGCGGTTATGGTTGATCTGGGGGTCAAGGAGTTATTTAATATTCACGTCTTGGTTTTTTCCTCAGTGCAACACATAATAATAGCTACAAGTGTTTTGAAATAATATTATTTTTTAATTTGTTATTTCTCTATGCATTTATACGGTACTTGTTAATTTACAGTAGCTAGGTGTGTTCGCTCTGATCTTTTTAAACATCCGTTTTTTTTAAATTTCCTTCAGTTCATTGAGCAGCCGATGAAAAAGTTTAAAACCTACATACAAACTGGTGGTCCAGAACTTGGCCATTATACGACGTTTATTTGTTTGACAGTGATAGGCCTTGATTCTCGTGTCAGCCATGAACTTAATATTGAGGAAAAAATCACAACAAGCTTCGCGGCAAGAATCACAAAACGATAAAAATATACTTTTTAATGAATTAAATATTCAGATGAATCAGCACTCGGCTACTTGCCGGGAAAATCTTGAATGACATAACCGATTTTTTGTAACTTTAACACATCTTTTATGTGCGCGACAGCACTCCATAGTAGGATACCATATCATTTTTATTTGTAATCTTAACTTATTTTCTATCGCCACAGTAGGATACCATAGCGCATATGTGCTTAACGAGAGCATAATCACCTGCGCCGACAGGACTCGAAGCGGCTATAATAGCCAAATCGCAAAGACAACTTAAAGTTACCCTTGACAAAGAGCCAAAACTGGAATCACCGCTGTTTCAATAACAAAACAATGACCAGAACTGGTTTCCTTTGCATATCACTCTCGGTCTGCATATTTTGCATCCAACACCGACTGGTTTTGCTAGTAATAATATCTGATGAATATCATTTCCTATTCAGCTTAATTTAAATGTGTTACGCCATAATTATCACAGCAAAGAAATCGAAATCAATTCGATGACTTTTCTTAATTTGTTTTAATAGGCGGATAATAATGTGACTAAACTTTAGCGCTGGATTTCGCATCAATATTTAACATTTCAAACAGATCGGCTGATGATATTTGTATAATAGATATATTAGTTTCCTGTGTTGTCGCAATATTCTTGGGTTATAATAAAGTTTCGTCAGAAATGTGATCACTTTTATAAAAACCAGACACATGTGAATGGCGACATTTTGTTTGAAATATCAAATGTGATTTTTCAAGGTTCACCGCAGCTCGACGTATATTTAAATATCCAACTCGTTTTTAAATATGTATATCTAATAAGTTCATTGACATTAAACAGCCGGTTTTATACCAGGGAACGTCGTATGAACCACAAAATCATTTATACAACATACTGAAAAAAAAACGGTTGTGTCACCCCAAGACTTTCCCGGCAAGCAACCAACCCCCCTCCCCTCCCTAGGCCTTAACCCCTCCCTCCCTCAAATAGTGATTGTGGCAAGTGACTATGATAGAAAAAATAGTATATATTTAGTATATTGTAGCATTTTCGTGGTATTAAATTGTTTTTTTTCTAATATAATGTCATTGATATGCTATATCGATGTATTATGTAATATTTTTTTAAACACGACGGTATTGATTTTTTTGCGTCGCTTGTGTAAGGGATTTAGCAACCAAAATTTCACATTGAGGTTTCGGCCCTACGACGTATTTGTGTACCAAATTTCAATACTCTAACTACAATATTTCGAGATTGAAGTATCACTGGCGCGCCCTCTGGTGGACCGATTTCAACTAAAATCTTTTCAACTCTTGCCATGGCCGAATGATGCCTGCAGGCCGAATTTCAGCTCAATCGGATGAAGCACTTAAAACCTATCGTGGAGGAATACAAACACACAGCCACACAGAAGTCCGTTCACAACTGAATAAGGTTCATTAAAGAGATTGCGTCATTTTAAGGTGCGACTGAGTAAGGTTCGGAATAGTTTTCTCTGCCAATCTTACTTATTCTACAACAACCTTCCATTACACATCAGGGGCCTTAGGGAGGTTCACTTTAGGAAAAATGTACAGGGGTTTTGATTAACACCCCCGTACAGCATTGAGGATTTCGACAATATTAATTTTTCGTAGCTCTATTGACCTACTTGACTATTATTATTGACTATTTTACAATTGCGTTTTTTTCTTCTAACTGTTGCCTATTATTATTATTATTACTGATTTGTTTGTATTTGTGTTTTATCTTTAAAATATCTTCACGTATGATAATTTGTGAAATTTACCAATATTTGCTTGAATATTTAGTACTATTTTCCACATGAAAATTCTACGAAATTATGTAAGAATTTTGATTGAAAATATTGGAAAATGTTGTTTCTTCTATATAACCTAGAAAATCTGCGCTTGGATGTTCAACGTTCATACCTTGCAATACCGACTTCATACCTTATACCTTAATAGGTATATATTTAAATATTATACTTGTTATTTTTGTTAGTTTTTGACATAACCAAGTGTAGGAATTCCTATCAACTGGCTTAAATTTTTAAATTTAAAAAAATAAAAAATACTTTGTCCTTTGTCGGGAAAGTAGAAGACATGAGCTCCTTAAATAACGATCTCCCTGACTAAAATAATGTCAAATGTGGTATCGATATAAACTTTTCTATGACGTATATGTACAATAATAACATTCAATTTTTAGTTCAAAATATTATCGCATTTTTATATAGCCTGATTACATAACAGAAATAATACGGATATATTAGAATGCCATCTATATGTATTAGTCTTTATTACGTATTAAAAGATGTATACCAAATTAAATATTGTGAAATCGAAGACTATCGCCCGTTTGACATCAAAATAAGATAAAACGAATTTACCGCGTAAAGTTTGTAGCATCTAAAGTTTCGGCGATATTGCAACCGCCGTTGTCCATAGTAGACAACGTCGTAGAAATGTCACCTTTATGTAAATAATATGAAAATAACAAGAGCTATGATCCGAAAATTCCTTTGTTGTTATATTATCATTTTATTTTGAGATACGATTCCTTATGGGCGTGTTAAGAACGCCATCTGTTGGGCTACTGAATATGAGAGAAGATTAATCAATGTTTGGAAGTATGAATGCCATGTACACGTTGTTACATAGTAAAAATCCTAGCTGTCAAAACGTTGTACGGCACTGAGCAATCTAATACCCCTATATAATAAATGCTGCTCGTCGAGGATGCTACCGGATGGGAGTTGAACCGTGAATTGAGCCGGCCCAATATAACGAGCAGGCCCAAGCTGCACGGAACCATTAGCCTAGCCATTCTGCACTCTCAGTCAAAGATGAGAGACATGTCTCATTGACAACAAACAAACTTGGCCCTTTTGCTACAACAAAAAAACTTCAATATTCAGGCCAAAGAGCCGATAGTGCAGCCGCAATTTACCGACCCCTGGCTTGACACGGCCTGGTGGTATAGTGGTTGGGTCGCCTGATCTTACTTTGTGAAGTTCCAGGTTCGATTCTCGGCTGGGTCACATTTTCCGCTAACATAAAATTAACGGAATTGTATTTCGATTATGTCGATCGAATGCAATGATAAGATACACACTTACAGATATGTTACACGCACACATATATGACATATAAACACTTTTAGTAGGGGTGGTTGTAACAGATTGTCTATGATAATAAACCCGCCCATTGTGAAATTTCACACTTAAAAGTAAAAACAAACGCATAATTTATACTTGGACTCGCAACGCTCGGTCAGTATGTAAAACACTACGAACTTTTCTACTTATCTACTAGTATTGTTCAACCATGACTTGGCAGACTATACAGACTTAACAGAAATATTATAGTAGCACTTAGAATAGTATAATCATTCTCTTAAATGGCTTATTAACGGCTTACCAACTTTCCCTTGGGCTTCGATAATATAAGGTTCGCTGCTTTCTCCCAAGATCGTGTGTTATTATAAGCCCGGTGCCATTTTATCAAGTCATGCCGTTTTAAGATCTAAAACCCTCGGGCCAAATAGAAATCGGAACGATATGGCCGACTGAAATGGCGATCGTTATTTAAACAGAACCGGTATCAAAAGTAGATGGGAATCGCAAATATTGGAGTGCTATGCAGCTATGTGCAACTTGCAATAGAGTATAATATGCTCGCAAACACCGACCAAAATCAACGATGGGCTGTTATTTATACGTCAATATTTTATTATATTAAATAAAAACCTAACATTTATCGCTTTTAAACAGTTCGTTTAGACAGAAAAATACCAAACTCCAGAAGAGTGGCTGCGTGATTAATCGAAAACATTATATTCGCGTAAAAATATGTCGAAATTAATACATTCATAGTGTGTTCAAAATCTTGCTAAATTACAGGAGTTTTTTGCAAAAATAATTCAATGAGGTTAAACCATATTATGAAACCATTGTTTTTTATTATTTCGTTTACCTGAGTTAATAGGAAATACATAAAGAGTAAAGACTCGCTGTGAAATTACCATTTTTTAACATTGGTTGTTTTTTTATTATTTCGTTTCTATGAAATAGTCCTAACTTAATACATAGTTACCGTAAACTGCCCTTACTATGCACCAATTTTTAAATAATATTATCGAAAACCATAATATATAGTTTATAGATGTATAACTGCTGTAATTTTTATTTAAAATAGATTATATAAGACACACAGAAAAGTTCTAATATAATTGAAAAAGTATCCCAAGATGTTTCTGTGATTTTTTGAAAAGTGGTATATTGAATTTTATATTCAATTTTCTAGCTTGTAAGAATTAATTATAAATCTGAGTGTATAAATTCTCCCAAATTTTCTATATTCTACATTACTTAGTTTTTGTATATTGGTTGATAATATATTTAGAACAATTTAAATGTCCGCCTTAGAATAGGCTATTCCCTAGTTAGGCGACATTAAAATAGGATCACTGACATAACATGTTATCAGTTTTTTTGCTACTGGAATCTCGGTTATGACATTGTAATTGTATATGTCCATTTACTGTAGATAATTGTCAATTACCAAATAAATAAAAATAAAAAATAAATGTGTCCAACAATGTACTTTCACAAAAACGTCATTGATTAAGTGCCAATTCTTCAGGCTAGTGGTATGTTTTGTATTTAATTCTCAACAGTAGATCATCCTAAATAAAATGCAATGAAAAAAATGTTTCACGCAGCACATTTTTTTCACTTTAAAAAAAAAATACCGATCAGTTCAATGTTAGGTCGAAAACAAATTAAACTAACAGGAATGATACATCAAATGCCTCGGATCTTCTGCAACTCTGGTAATATATATGTTTTGCGTTAAGAAGACACGAGCTGGTGGTTCTATATTTTCCAACACGTCTTTAGGCTTATACAGCATCCGACTTTTATCTTCTGGCCATGCCCAGAACGCTCCAGATTTCTTCATGCGGCCCTCGTCAATGCCGGATAGGAAAATCCCATTTAATTTTCCTGTGAACTGTTCTCCCTCAAATATGACCAGGGGCATTTATGTTATTCACTGCTATGCCTTTTATCTTGCGAATTATTTAGCGTCTCGGTATCACGAAATGATTAGATGCTTTGCGTTGGCTCGTGTTATTTGTTACAATGGCTTTGATGCACTCATCCATTGCTCGCGAAGAATAAAGCCAATAAAGCCTGCTTTTACTATTTTGACGTTGCGATGCCATTATTTAGATCCTAAAATCAATAGAAACGATTTATAAATAACATTCTACCTAATTATAGACCACGTTTCATACCATATGTAGATATTTTCGTTTGAATGGTTTCCTAACAATATGCCAATTTTTTGTGATATGTATATTTATATTTCTTCATTATTTTTATTGATTATTTTAATTTGTGGTTTCATGATTTTAGTAAGTACAACGGTTTTAGTAAGTACATCTTGATAATGATTTTTGAGTTCGCCAGTATTGAAATGTTGCATATCATAGAAGCAATAATCAAGAACTTTGAACTGTATGTCCCTGGTGATCAATTTGGATATTGCAAAAAGGGACGAATAGACTAGTTTAAATGTACATAGATATTAAGTTTCTACAATCTGTTAAGATTTTTTTTGGAAATAAATTGAAATTGAAAATTGAAAAAATTGATAATTGTTTTCATTCCAAACTATGAGAGAGTTCCTCATATTGTTTATGCAATTATCTGTTCCATTACTTCCCGTAGAGCAAGTTTGTCAATTTCCCCCTCTGATTTTAAAACATGCAGTTTTTTAAAGGAATGTGGTAATTTAATTTCAATGTCTTTCTTACAAGCATTCATTCATATAATTAAACTTTAAATATTTAAATATCGCTGTTGTGCCCAAATGCACCTTCGATGTATTTATGCTTCTTTAGATTTCTCTTCCTTCTAAAGGCACTGTTGCAGTATATAGAAACAAACGTCTAAAGTTTTCTATTAATTCAGACCTACCTTTTGCTTAAAATCTATAGTGTTTGACCCTGATGTGCGTTTCTGCTGGCATCCCATGTTTTCTAAATTATTTCTACATGTGAGAACCTGTTATTGGCTATCAGTTAGTATTCTGATTGTTAATAATATTTTACATGGCTGTTGGTTTTCCTTAAATAAATAAATAAATTTAAAAAATCGCGATCACACCCCTCACAAAAAAATATATTCAAGTTCGAATGAACCGTGACTCCACGTGTAGGTATTATTAAGTCTCTTTTGTGTAAATGAACAATCGCATTTCGCATAAGAGAATATTATTATTTTTTTATGGATGATCTCTTTGTGGTTATTTAGAGGTCCTTTTGTTGAAAAGGCGTAATTTCATTCGTGAAAAATATATTGCTTCAATTTTATATGTCGGGTGTTTAAGTGCTTTCTAAGACCTGCTTATTGTGAAAAGGCCTACAACATATTTCTTCAATATTAAATGTACAGCGTTTACATGCTACCATTGATTATACATTGTATAATCAATGATGCTACTTTAGTTGTCTATATCGTGAAATGGCATAACTTCATTACTGAATATGTCCTCAATTTTAGATGTACGACGTCTACATATTTCTTTAGATTACTGTTCCGACAAGGCATAATTGCAGTCTTGTTTATTTCTTAGATTTTTGTATGATGCTTCTGTGATTATATTTATGGGATTACAAATGGATTATTTTTAAATGTATGTTGATTATTTCTTAGACTCTTATTTTTTTCTTTTTACTTTTTGATTTCCTAGACTCGTAATTTAAAATATAAGTAATAAGCAAGAGTGGTCTGCGCTTATAACCTGCGGTTATAACAATGAAATTGAAAATGTACGCCCTGTGGGCAAACTGTATACCTAGAACCATTTTGTACAGAAACATCTGTACCTCTGTACCTTACATACAGTTATGGAATAAAGATCTATTTTATAATTTTTCGTGAAAAGGCCTTATCGCATTCCCGACCAACATAATTCTTCAATGTCATTGTGTCCACTACTAAAATGTCTAATTAAATGATATTTGTAAGCAAATGCTTTCTCAAATTCCGGACACGAAAAACATTTTCCTTTCTCGGGCCGTCGACTCCGTAAATATCGCTCTACAATACAACTTGGAACATTATTTGGTTCCGCTTTATTGGAGCAAATAAGGGGGGAGGGGGAGGGAGAGGGGGAGGGGGGAGGGGGAGAGGGGGTGTGGCAATGTGGGGATGTTCAATGTTCGCAATGTGTTTGAGGAAGCGCCCCTAAATATCCCGATTCATAATGTAGCTAAAATATAAATATGTAATTTAGCTATGTATACAGAAATTACTTCCTATAAGCGGTAATGAATGTAAATAGTGGGTGGGGGGGTGGGGGGGTGGGGGGGGGGGGTTATTAAATTTTGCACCGGGGCCCATTTTTGTAGTTACGCCACTGTAGTCAAGCCTAATAATAAAAATCAAAAATTAGACTTTTGTTTTAAATAAAATGGGAAATAAAATTCAAGATGAGATGAAAGATATAAAATTGTTAACCATTGCATAATTATTAAAAAAAATGATTTACAAATAAAAAGTATTAAAGTTATCATAATTGCTTAAAAATACAGTAATATAAATAAATAAAAATAATCATAGAAATTAAAATTAAGTAAAAAAACTGAAATGAGATTTAAATTTAGATATAGAAAGTTAGGCGGCCAATAATAGTAATATTTTTAGTTTTTGGTATAAATCCTACAAGAATACATATGAGCAAGTTTTAAATATTAAACTCTAGAAGGCAGATATGTTTCTGAAAGTCAAATATAGGTAAAAGCTCCGGATGTTTACTAGATCCTATACACCGGACAAAGAAAGTATGACGAGGTTTGTTGATGGCAGAAATTATTCCAAAACACAAAATTTTCCTTATTATTCTCAATGCACGCAGGCGACAGATCACTCAAAAGCGATTTGTTCAGCATCTAGTAATGATTATGACAAAATAAATATAATCGTACAAACTTTCTTGGTTTTAAATGGATGACCTATTTTATAAATAAAAACGGGAGTAGCGCATTGTTTTACAGGAGGTATTAGTAAGGGCAATTACGGTACTTAACTAAATTGTTAAATACCCTTGTCGAAATAAACTTCTAATACATCTCTAAAAAACACGTTTTCAATAAGCAAGTCGTAGAACGCTCCAAGAAGCTTAAAATTGCTTAGTTCTGGCAATGTTTAATACGGGGCATAGTATCTCAATGATCTTCATGCGAGTGCGCTACAGAGTTTAGGAGTTTATGACGCTTTCCATTCCATACAATTGCCATAATTAATTATAGATTGCAATTGAATAGAAAATAACACAAGACTTTTAACGACACTGTTACCCATACAATACGCTCGATTGTCTGCAGTATAAAGCAGTATGATTTCACACATTGATTGGAGACTAGGTAAAATATGAATGAGTTTGGCTTTTAATGAATGAATGAATCGCTCTACTGATTACATCTCGTCGTTAATTGCCTGTCGCTGAATTGGAACGGTTGTTTAACTTCTTTTGCTGATTACGACGTCATCAACGTAATTCCGGCGCTACCGAGATACGCACCAGGCGCTAATAACGCGATGTAAATGCATGCAAAGCAACACGCATATCTACTATATATTTAAGGCGACAAAAACCTCAAAAATATCTGAAATGGGCGGACCCGCGAAGAAATAGGCTGCATCACTTCTGTAGGTTTTGACCAATAAAAATCCAGCGTTGATAAAGCGTCAGGCACAGTTTCCACGGGCAAACGCTCCGGCGAGCGGGCGGATACTAAACGTTCGATCGCAGAGCTCACACAGTAACCCTGTCTGTCCGCAGTTGTGGAATAATATTTAGCGTAACTCTTAGTATTGATTAATAGTAATTAATTTAGGGCCTAAATAAAAATTCTGCCTCAGCGCGACGCTAGACAAATAACCAGCCAATAAAATTAAATTAAAATAAAACACACTTACCGCTTACATTGTAGGAGTAATCGCGCCTGAAAGTTTTCGAAATCAGTTTGAAGCCTGAATGTCCAAGGCAATCCGCTACTTTTTTAAGTCTTAATTATAAATATGTAGGTTCCTTATCGAGGGATTCGCTTAAAAGTTTAAAAAAAAATTAGTTCTTAAATTTTAAAAAAAAATCGAAACAAAAGTTCTTTATAGATGGCCTTTCCCAGGTATCCTGTCACCTTAATTGTCCCAATCTTCCTCGACCTTTGCAACTTCAACTTAACGCGACGTAAAATAACAACGCGCATATTTTAACTATCTGAACGTTCCTTTCACACATATTATAGTTTATGCCCAGATATTATAGTTTATATTATTATTATAGTTTATGATATTATGTTAGCTCAGCTAACATAAAAGTTCTAATAATACTATGAAAATATTTTTTTTCTTGTCGTTTTTGAGCTATACTAAAAACAAAAAAATGCTTTTTATCCCCCAATAGTTGCACTACAAAGAAATCTTCCTTATTTCGTCCTAATGTTGATTTCTCGTATTATCTTCAGGTTTGTTTTATTTTTTTTATATAATTTTTACCTTGAGATATATATTAGAGAATATTTGATTTACGCTTTTAGTGTTTTTTGGTGTTTTTAAGATGTTTAATGCAAATGCATGACATAAGTACATTGTGTTTAAATTTTCAAATAAAATACATAACATTGGTGCTACAAAGTCGTACCTAATATTTTGTTATTATATTATATATACTTAGACCTAACCTTTACACGGTTTTATTTTTACACGTTTTTTTTAAGCCCATACTTATTTTGGATTCTGGCTGCTTTTCATATTAATTTTAAGAGCGGATTAATCAAGTACTAAATGTGAAATGTTGGCCCCTTAAGGCGAAACGCAACGCAAAATTAAAACACTGCTGCCGTTACCAAAAGTGAACTATCGTATTTGTAATTAGAAACATTTTTTTGCGCTGAAAAGCACGGTTTATAGAGAATAAAGTCTTTCTTGAGTCAATAATCGTTGAAATGAAATTTTATGTGGCCCTATTAACGCGTGTTATCTCGATAAACATCTACCAGTGCTTAGGATGGTTGCGCATTCTGTGAGTCAGTCGACGTGCCCTGTCCAAGTCTCGTGACCTCTACCGCTGGGCAATTGCCCTCAAGCGGGGCTTCACGCGAGCCGAACCCATTGACCCGGCTTTCTGAGTGTGGCCTCGCAGGGCTGCCCGAGCTGCGGCAGGTATCTCGTGACGATCGCGCGCCACTCGCGATGCCTTATATAGCCCCGCGCCGATCGCTGCCGCCGCACGCAGTCGGCCCATGACGTGCACAAGCAACAAAATGTTTTTTTAATTAATATTAGTGGTTTATGTAGATATCTATATATTTTAGAATCTACTCAACCAGGCCTTTCATTTGACACTAAACACGATATATTTGTCTTAATTTATTGACATTTTGACAATTATTTATTTCATATTTGGAGAGTTTAGGTATCTTATGACAACCGGGATGACATAATGATTACATTAGTACCACACTTCTAAATCGGTGCAAGCATTTAGAAGTCATAGTGAACTAAAGAAACGGAAAACACACATACATACATTACACTTCTTTTTAACACGCTTTTATTAGGTCGACCTGTATGTAACTAACTATGTAATGGAATCTAAGGTAACTAATTTAACCATCTTCCAAGGATCGTAGCGTCATGAAAATTGGCAGCTGTATGTAGTTCTGATGACAATAAGAAATAAGAAATAAGAAATAAGAAAAATTTATTTTCATAAACCCGATCTGGGTATAGAAATTACTTTACAAAAAATTATTATATATATAATAACATTACGAAATTACAACAAATAGTATTTCTACAAATGAAATTACATTTTAAATTATAAAAAAAGTGTATAAAAAGTTCTGCGATCTAAGCTAACAGTGTATAAAAAAAGTGTATAAAAGTTCTGCGATCCAAGCAAAGCATTCGACTGTATAAACATCAATACCCTGGTAGACAAGCTAAACCATCACGGAATTAGAGGAGCGGCCAATTCACTCATCAAATCGTACCCACAAAACAGGCAGCAAGTGGTGGAGATTAAAATAATTGATGGAATTGAGGAAAAGGCTGAGCAATCGAGTTGTGAAATAGTAAACACCGGTGTGCCTCACGGCTCAACATTAGGACCTCTCCTCTTCAAACTCTATTGTAACGATTTAGCCACCAACATAACATGTGCCAAGACTGTCCAACTCGCAGACGACACCACGCGCATTCTTGAAAGTGACTATAGAGCAAAAATGGAGGATCCAACAAGCGAAACACTTTTTGAAGTCAATGACTAGTTTAGAGTGAACCCGATGTCGCCAATTTAAGCAAAGCAGTGTTGATAAACTTCTCAAATAAAAAAGAAAAACAGTTAAATTACTCTATTGAGATTGCCAAGTCCACTAAATTTCCAGGAACTTACACCGACTAAAACATGTCACGGAAAACCCACATAGACCAGCCCAAACCAAAATTCTATTAATACAATAATATGGTACTGTCAAACTGATCTGATGATGGAGTCGAAAGATATGAACTGGAACTTCATGATGGAACATCGTATCTTAGCTGTGTTTGGACTTGTTAGAAAAGTCTTGGAATGAACTTTGACCACGATTAGGTTTCAAGGTCTGATGATGAAATCGGAAGATAGGCACTGGCATTCCATCATGGAATATCGTATCATAGCCGTGTGTATGTGAATATCGTATCATAGCCCAAAAGCGTGTTTTTAGTGTTTTTTTTAAACTAATAATTTATTTATTTGTTGGGGCATTCGTGTAGAAATAAAAGACTAACCGATTTGAACACATATTTCAAGGCTTTACATTTGACCTAGTATTTGTGGATTCACCTAGATAAATGCTTTTAATGTCTTTGTCTTTGGAAGATAAAAAGCTGACGAGGCATATCTATGTAGGTACGTGTGGAGGCGCCACGCGATCTGGTCATCTGCATCTTCTCGATAATGGCCGCTGCACGCTTCCGTGCTTATTCGTACCCGGGTGGGCTCCGCGACCAATATAATTTTCGCATTGGGCGGAAGTGACCCAGTTTCTTATCGCAGCCGCGAGCGTTTATTAACGGACACGGATTCAACGGATATTGGCTGATTGCAGTCGAGAAACTCTGGTCAAATTATTAACTCCGCGAGCACAGCAAGCGTGGGGAAATCTATCGCAATATGGGACCTATCATGACATATTTCACCATGACATATTTATTATCATAGAAAAATACATCTTTAGTACTTGGACTAAACATTTGTGCCGCTCCTAACTACTCCTAACTCCTAACTGTTCTAAGGAGAACACCGATACAAATGATAAAATAAATGTCTTTCAAAACAAAATGTTAAAAATGTTTCAGTAGACAATATTTTCACAACTATAAATAAGTAATAATAAATAATATTTAGTAATAGGTAATAGGAAATAATAATTAGTAGTAGGTAATAATAAATAATAATTATTATTAATACGTATACAGGGTGAAGTTTAAATAAACATTGTGAAGACAAAACAAAAATTTTGTTTTTTCTAAATTTAATTTTTTTATCAAAAAAAAAATATACAAGCATTGAGCACGCTGCGCCATCTAGCAGTAGGTGAAATATTGCGAAGATTCAATATTCGCGATATTTTACCTACCGCTAGATGGCGCAGAGCGCTCAACGTTGTCAAACTTTTTCCAGTCAAATTGTTAAAATTTACAAAAAAAATGTTTTTTTTAAATTAAAAGTTGCCTACCAGCTCATAATGATTCACCCACTACAATGATGTAACTAATAAAAAACTCACGGTTTAAATAACTAATTATAATAAATCAGTAATAAAATACTTTAATAAAATAAAATACTTAAATAAGTGTTAAGCAAAACATATTTGAAAATTGTCCTAAATATTTTTTCTGTTTCTCTCAACCAAGGAGGTGATATTATTGTTGTTTTCTGCTCATTCCTAATATGATTTTACTCGAAATATTAACCATTCCTGGAGCAAGAACGCTCCACGTTGCCCAAAAGACGTTAGACGTTTCAGTAATTTGAAGTTTTCCTTTTAACGAACGACCTGTTCTCTCGCTGTTTTCGGGAATTACATGAACTTTCTCTCCAATTTTATTTTTTAAATGAAATATTGCTTTGAGGCTATACAGCTGCCTCAAATCCAGCAATTGTGCCTCAACAAACAGGTCGTCAGTGGGTAACGCCGTGGTTTACTTAGCATGATTCTAATTATTGCCTTTTGGGCAACGTTCTTTTTCTGGAGGGTGGGTTTTAGCAAGCTCTCCATCCAAGTAT